>JAEPRD010000243.1:0-33713 GCA_016758985.1 Mucor saturninus | reverse complement strand
GACAATTCTATCATCACTTTTTCGCCTTAGAGCTCGTTTGATCTTAATCTTACGCAGCAATATTAAGGTAAAGTCCAAACGAGAAGCTGAAAGTAAGCTGTAAAACACATATACTGGTTTACACTATTTTGGTTTTAATAAATGTGTATATATTTCAAGTTGTTAAGTTATATTGACCTCTTGATGTCTATTAAAGTATCATAATCCCAATATTACGACTACGCGCACTCTGACTGTCCTTAAGAAAAATGGCTGTCCCTAAGAGACCCGAAAAAAAAAAAAAAAAAAAAAAAAAAGAAAGTCTAACACTATATCTGAATTTCCATTTTTATAACGTCTGAAAAAGGTAAGCGAATGTCTGAAAGTAAATTTTGATTCGTCTGAAAAAAAAACTGATTTTGTCTGAATTTGAAGTGCAAACACTGTAATTTGGTTAGCTTTCAAAGTCAGAGGAAGGTTGTACCTCTTTTTTTACCTTTAGTTTTGCCTAGCTTATTTCTCCTTTCCCATCGCTATCAGTCCATTTTTTTTTTCAATAAAGATTAAATAAAGAATGTTGCTTTAACAATAAACCAGCTAGGTTGTAACAAAGGTAGATAGAAAAGATAGAAACTTACAAATAAGCTATTTCTCGACCGGAGTATTTACAATGATATTCATAATATCTTACCCAGCTGGGGGACTATTGTAAAAGGCCAGTCTCTTTTCTTGGCTAAGGAATGATATAGGCCGGAGGTTTGCGTAAATCTAACGATTACCCATGAGTATTGATCAGAGCGTATACTCCACGCATCAAAATCTGAATGATAATTGTGTCACAGAATTTATAATTAAATCAAGACAGCACAAGAGGCTATACGAGGGCATGTAATAGTTAGTGGAAAGAGTCCTTAAATACTACCCTGTTCTGAACCTCATCGAAGATCTCTGATATGACTTTGAATGTAAAGTATACAATTAGAGAGACTCAATTAGTTAGCAATATTAGCACTGTGAGAAGAGGAATGGGGGGGGGGAAGCACGCATTAGTCTAGCGTATCAGTAAGTTTCAGAGATGGTGGACCTATATCAAACTAATGCATGCGATGGACCCTCGAAGTAACATTCGATCAGTAAAATATTTTCGAGATCTTTTAATATATACATATTTGATACGAATTTCTTTTCAATACATCTGCAAATGGGCATTGTGACAGGTTTTAAAGATCATTGGGCGCAGACAGTGGAAAAATAAAAGATTGTAAAAGTCAAAAAAAAAAAAAAAAAATGAACTGGAGAGCTGGCACAAAAAGTCTTTTACGCGTGTTAACAATGGCTAATACAAGAACAAAGATTATGACCACAAATACTGGTTCTGAAAACATTGCAAAGGCAACAGCTACAGCTACAAAGCGATCCGTGAGTCCTCAAGTAGAAACCGTAGCGAAGAAGGCCAAGACCGCAGCGCCCAAAAAGAGTGCTTGGGCTCCCTTTGATCCTTCATTACCCAACAACATGGTGTTTCCTACAAAGTTTGAAATCCCTCCTAAACCAGAAAATGCAATCAAAATTGCCTCTTACAACGTAGCCAGTCTTCCGGCTTGTATTAAGAAGGGATTCAATACTTACATTGACGCGGAAGACGCCGACATTGTTTGTGTTCAAGAAACAAAACTAAACCAACCCCTTTCAACAGCTGTCAATGACAAGGTATACAAATATCGTTACTGGTCTTTTGATGAAAAGAAGGGATACGGTAAGAAACCACACAAAAGAAAATGAACAATCAAGACTGATTATGTGTACTAGCTGGTGTTGCTGTTTTTTCTAAGTTCAAGCCAACGCTTGTTACATATGGTATTCCTGGATTTGATAAGACTACAAAGGGTAGGGTCATTTCATTGACATTTCCAAGCTTTGTTTTAATTGCGACATATGTTCCCAACGCTGGTGAAAAACTTATTCGTTTGCCTGAAAGACGAGAATTCAATCGTCATATGGAAAAATACATTAGATCACTTCAAAAAGAAGGCAAATCCATCATTTGGACAGGGTAATTTTATCATATGAATATAGGAAAAACCCTCGCTGATAAGAGAAAAAATATATGTAGTGATTTGAATGTAGCACATACTGCTGATGATCTTGCACGCCCGGAAACAAATCAAAAGAGCGCCGGTTTTACAATTGAGGAGAGAACAGATTTCTCCAAAGTTTTAAAGCCCTCTGAAGAGGATGAAAGCTTACCTGGTTTAATCGATACATGGCGTCATTTCAATCCTACACAAAAGGGACATTACACATATTATGGATACCGTTTTAAGTCACGCGAGAAGTTGATGGGCTGGCGTTTGGATTATTTTACTGTCACCCCCGATCTTATGGACAAGGTTGTATCTAGCGAAATCCGGCATGAAGCTTGGGGCGCAAGCGATCACGTACCTTTAGTTCTAACTCTTAGGGATGTGAAATTGTAAATTAAATAATTTAAAAGTTTATTGTTTCGTGTGACGATAATTTTACAAGGAAGGAGGGAAAGAGAAATTCTAGAAGGGTTATATATGTATTGGTTTAGATGGCGTTGGGCTTTTGATCAATTTGATCAGGTTTTAATGGTACATGGTAGTTATCCATGATAGGAGCAGCATTGACCAGAGTGGGGGATGTAACGTTCGATCCAGGTTGCGTATGATTATAATATCCTTGCTGGTAACCGGCGCCACCACCAACGACACTGCCTTCATGCTGATATTCATGATGAGGAGCATAGTCTTGTTGAACACCATATTCATTACGATAGTCATGTTGAGCATAATCTCCTTGTTGAGTAGCATAGTCTCCCTGTTGGGAATAGTCATTTTGATGGGAGTGCTGTTGATAATCATATTCACTGGCAGTGGAAGCGTTATTGTTATAATCCTGATAATTTTGAGGTTGATAGGCTGCGACATTCCCGCTTTGTTGGTGATACCCGTACTCTTCATCAGTCAAATTCATGTAACCGGTTGGGTTAGAAGTTGGAGGTACAAAGCGACGTGCGTGTTGAAAGGGTGATGACGGAGCTTGATTCTCTGCTGTAGCCGCTGCACCTACTCCTGCTCCTGCACCTACTCCCATAGCATTGCTATCTGTCATCTTAATACCATACTCATTATCATGAGCTTCAAAATCCTGCTGAATGTTTCTTCGTCTAGTACGGCTTGTACATCCACCACGACGATTCAAACATGTAAGTAAGCCTGCAATCAACGCAATACCAACTAGAAAAAAGGAAGCGGTTAGTCTTTTTTTAAAAGAAAGCTTGTTAATAAAATATTTCTTTACCGACACCACCGACTACTGAACCAGCAATAATCGCAGTTTTGTTAGAGCTTTCCTCTTCCTTTTTCTCAGCTTTAGGCTCACTGGTAGGTTTAGCAAGGGTTCCAGAAGAAGATGCATCGGAACTAGCTTCACCGGTTGGAGAGGGCCCACTGAGAGGATTTGTAGTTGTGTCAACAGAAAATGGCGGAGGTGAGGTGTCGCTTTTATCTGATGTTGGAGTAGGCTTATTGGTAGTAGTAGGAACAGCGTTAGGAGTAGTAGTAGGTGATGCAACAGGATTATTAGTAGTCTGAGCTTGAGTTGTTGTAGTTGGCGCAGGAATTGGAGCCTGGGTTGTAGTGGGTGCTTCAGTTGTAGTAGGTGCTGGTTCAGCAGTTGTAGCTGGAGGTGCTGGAGTGGTTGCAGCGGGGGCATCTGCTGTGGCAAGAGGCGTGGCCTGAGTATCAGCTTGAGCAACAAGATTAGAAGCTGCACCCACTGCTCCCGATACTTGAGCCTGTACTGCACACTGTAATAGTACAAGTGCAATCAGTGCAATAAATTTTAGCGACGGTTGTTTCATTTTAAATTTTTTTTTAATTTGAGAGGAAATAAAAAAAAAAGAGGGAAGAAGGAAACTAAAAGTCTTGGTTGGGGGGTTTATTGTATTAAATAGGGATTTAAGGACCGTGCAAAAAGAATAAAATCGTGTTGCTCGTTTTCTTACTTGACCTCCTTGGACCCCGATCATCATCTACTGATGAACCAGTCATTATTCTCTCTTCTCTTATTATTGAAATTATGTGTAACTGTACAAAGAAAAACCTTTTTTTAATTCAAACTCAAAAGACTAACACAAGACAAGCGTCTCACAATCTCCGGGTTCCAGACAGTCTTTTAAGCCGTAATAAAAATTAATGCCAGAACAGTCAATGAAAAATCTATTTTTGGGCATCATCAGTCTTGTGCAAGATATCAGCAAAATAAATATTGCAAGTAGTGCATAAAACTTCATTCTTTTCTAACAAGCGGTTTTTTACCCTTTTTTTTTTAACCCCTTTCGACTCTCTCCTTTTGATTTTTAAACAAAATGGTTTATTTTTGACAATTATGTGTGTGTGTATGTGTGTGTCTTGGCAAATAAATTAAATTTTCTCACCCCTCTTTTATTATTTTGCTTTTTTCTCTGCTTTCTTTCATAGTACTAAATGATTATACGACGATTTTATTGTATCTTGAATTTTACCATAGCAACTCTAGTATGCTTTGGCCATTCACAGCAATTAGGATGTCAACATCCTTCAAATTACTCTGATTTCTCCCTTGTCTTGATCAACCAAACCCTTATTGTAACTGGAGCAAATATGGTAATAGCAAAAAAAAAAAAAAAAAAAAAAAAAAAAAAAAAAAAAAAAATATGAAAAAAACCGAATCATCAATTAACGCATAGTCTAAATAATAGGAACAGTTAGAGGTGTGGACACAAGATATATCCAATGGATTTAGCACTGCCAATGATTGCTGGATAAATCATGCTTCCAATACCACCTTGGATTATTCGCCATATAAAAACGGAATTGCATTTCAATATTCAAATACATCAATTGCCGTTCAAGCGGGGGATAATGGAACACCACTTATGTCAACTATGGCAATTTTCGATGTAACAACAAATACCTGGTCTGATCGTAATGTGTTGCCGAACAATTATTTTTTTTTCAAAAAAAAAAAAAAAAAAAAAAAAAATAGACGTTAATACTAACGACGTCTCATAATAAAAGCTGTCGCATCAATTAAAGGTACACAACCAGTGACGAAAGCTCGAATGTCAGTATCGCTGAATACAACTACAAATGCTGCCTGGTTTTATGGCGGAAGAGCGGAATCATCTGCAACTCCAAACTATGTAAGACAAAAAAAAAAAAAAAATGCGTAAAAGATCAAATTCTAATTAATTCCAGTACAATACATTCTATAATTTTGATATTAATACAAATACTTGGAACTGGCCAACTACATTTTATTCTGGTGGTTACAGACCAGCAAGATATGGCCATACCAGTTCTCTTATGTAAATGACTATCGTTTAACTATCGTCATTGTCACTAAAGATGTATTTTTTACTTTCTAGTTCTGACCGATTATTTATTTTGGGTGGAAAAACAGCCGTTCATTCTGAGGATAACAGTTGGGTAGGTGCTTCATTTGGTGATTTTCAAAATGTACTAGTATTTGATACAGTAAGCCACCAAGCAATCACTATGGCAACGATTGGTGATATACCGCCTGCTCGATACAGGTTTGTATTATTTTGGGTGTACATTATACTGCAAATTTACTAACGTACTTTTTCTATTTATATAGTTTCACAGCTGTAGACGGTAAGAGTGAGCCTATTTTCTTTTGCTTGTCTATGATACTAATATAACGGAAAATCATAGCGCCTGATGCAACATCTATCGTTTTATTTGGAGGACAAAATGTCAGCGCGGAGACAAGTTTTGATGCGACGAACGATGTTTATGTTTTGGATACCTGTACATTAAATTGGACTAAACCAGAGATATCGGGTATACCACCTATTGCTCGCGCGGGACACGAGGCAATCGTTTATTTAGGACGTTATATGGTTGTCACAATGGGAATCCAAAATTTTGATCCAACAACTGGACCTGTTTATGTCAATGATTCTGCAATTTTAGACATGCGATCGTGGACATGGATTAATAGTATTCCCATCGGCCCAACCAAGAACAAATCAGTAAAATCATCATGTCGATTTATATTTCCTGTTGTCGTGCCGGATGATGATGGAGGAAACAATATGACTGATACATTTAATCCATCAGTTGTAAAATATACAAATGATGATTCAAGGACTAAAAAATTAGCACTGGGACTCACCTTTGGTTGTCTGGGTCTTTTGGTGTTAGTAACCGCTCTTGTCATATTCATCTTAAGAATAAGAAGAGATGTGGATGCTAAACAAAACCCTAGATGGATACCCAGTGTATTGAGAAAAAAGAAACCAATCACCGAATCTACCACTATTTAGAATAATAGTAGCTCAATGTAAATACTAATATATCAATGACAACATTTTCTTGTGTTTTATATAAATCGCTTTTTATTATTTTGTTGTCATACGTTGTATTTTCTTCCTTTCTTTCTTCGTCGTAAAAAAAATGGCAGAGGAAGCAACATCTTATAATAAACACAGTGGCTATTATACACCTCAATCAGGGAAGACTCCGAGTACATCATCGGAGGCAGCCCAGCTAGAAGCAGCCGAATCCAAGGCTAATATTATTGATATTCCTTGGGATAATGATAGCTTCGATCTCGGCCTCGATTCTTTCCCTTCGACTGAATCATCAACAAAAAAGTACAATAAACTCCCAGTTATTGCATCGCCACTAAGGATGCAATGGGTATCCCGAAATGATTCCTCAGGCGGAGAAAGCTCTATTCAAGAAAGCGAGTCTGTTTCTACCAGCTCAAATGATTCAAAATCAAAAAGAAAAAAGACCTTGACTATAAATCCTTCCATTGATAACTCGTTCCCGTATATTAATGATGATGCTTTCTTAGATCGTATACATCCACCTAAAAAGAAGCAACAAAAACAGAAATCAAAAACTGGACGTATTGAGCATATATCTCCTCTCCTGGATTCAGCAATTGTATTTGATGAGCAAGACATATTATTTAAATCATATTCCATTAAAAGTGTCTCAAGCTTTACGGATCACAGTCACAAATCAAATACAAGTACAATTGAAAACTGGAAAGTATCTCAAAGTCCAGTTAATGGTATGATATCACCGATTGTTTTGCCACCAAACCCTATCATTGCCCGCGAGCATAACACATCCGGTTCGACAACGCCCCGGAGTCATATTTCAGCACATGCACCCCAACCACCACTAACTTATAGTGCCAGTATTAGAAGTATTGGGCCCAACAGCATAAGTGCAAGCGGTGCTTACTATACACCGCCATCGTCTGTTACATCTCATTCATATCGCAGCATACATGTACCTAGAAATGGAGACGACTTGGTGCTTTATTCTGACTCCATTTATTCTACTAGTCCTTCTGAAAAAAATCGCCCCTACTCACAATTCTTTAATCCCAGCTATCAGCATTCCCGAGGCAAGAAACCTGCTGGTTTATTTACAAAAATGATGAAGAACTTTAAGCATCATTTCGCTAATAAATAAATAGCATTATGTTTGGAATACCACACATGTACGAGTCTTACCAATATCATTTCCCTTTTCCTTTGCTTATATGTACTTATTTCTAAAGGCTTGCTTTTTCTATCTTTTTTCTTTACTATTAATTATGACAACACAATCCCGTTGTGTATTTATCAACCAAGGTGTAATATAAAACATGATATACTCTTTGTTTGCTTAATAGTTAGGAGCTGTAATACGAGCATCACATTGACCCTTTAGTACATTTCGTTTTTTGGCTGATAATTATTTAAGTCTATATATTCGTTCAAATTATTTATATTACCGGGCCCTGTTAGCTGACTTAATGTCAAATTTATTAAAAAGGAAAGTAATTCAAACAAGAAAGACACTGTAATTTTATGTGGATAACAAGAGGTGGGTGACAGTGTCGGTCTGTAAGCAGACAACAACTTAATATATAGACATGACGTTTGGATGTCAAATAATGATGGGCCTTGATACCTCATAATGTTTGATCAACGTGTTTCTTAAGGACAGCTAGAGTGCACGTAGTCATAACGTAGTATCTGGTGCCTTACCTGTCCCTGAGACTAAACAAGAATATACAAGTTTACATAGACAAACATAATAATTAAGGGATACGTAACAAAACGGCATGATTTATCAATCTGGATGCCATCACCAAAAATAAGTATAAACCATTTGATCTACCACCATGCTTGCCCCTTTTATCCTCCATGATCTGAAATCTAACTTGAAATACCAGACATACTTACATTGCGAATTACTGAGGCTTACAAGCAATTTACCATGGTAAATTTGTGAGGCTAAAGAAGGTTTACGTGAGGTTATTGGAAACCGTTGTATTCAAAAGTAGCGTGCCAAACAATCGTATGATTGATTTAGACAAACGTTAAAATATCTTTACGAGTCAGAAGCCGCAAATTGCATCAATGTGTCATGCTTTATCACGAGGCTGAGCTCGAACAATAAGAATAATGAAGTGGCGTAAATAAATAATCCGGGGCTGATGATTTGCCAAGTCCTCAAAAAATCTAAATGTAGAAAAAATGCCGCAAGTAAATTTTCTTTTACCTTTTCATTCAACATGTCTCATGATAATTACGAATTGCCCTCTATATATACAAGAAAACCTGACAACACTACTCATTATGACTCGGAGGACGAAGAAGAGGAAATAAATATCGGGGGAAACCATGTCATGTCGTCGACTTCCGTTTTGCCAGCGAGACGCAATGCTTTCCGAGACATTCATGTGGAAGACAATCGATTAGCATGGCTATTGTTGGGAACAGCACTATCGATATTAATTATGACAGTAGTTCCTGTTCTAAGCGATATCCCAAATATCACTCCTTGGTTTCCCGGGGATTCTTTGTTTCGCTTCTTTGACCCAATTATAACTTTACCCTTAAATTTGTTTATTATAACTAGAGCTGATGTTATGACAAGTGGAAGGTCGAATTATTGTAAGACTACACTGCATGGCTTTCTTTCACGATATCCAACATATTGTTTTTATTTTCTATAGGGGGGTCTTTAAGCGAGGCAAGCGTTGTATGGTTATTGTGGTCATTTGGTGCTGCACTTTACGTCCAATTTCACGGCGTTCATACGGCCAGTGCAATGTTTAAGGTAAGAAATACTTGTTATTTCGCATTGTTATGACTGACGTTTATAATAGCATCCTATACAAGATTTTAATTTGGCTCATCCCGATTTGGTGGCCCAATACCCAGTGTTATACGAAATGTACTCAAACATGAGAGATTTATGGGAGCACTATATCGCACATTATTTATACGCGGGAGGTGCCATGATGATGAGCTGGGTTCAGTTATTTGCCTTTAGAAATCAAGTGCATGGTCCATTATCTACTATGACAAAAGTAATTTGGTGTATTGGAAGTATCTTATATGGCATATTATTAGCAGGCGTGGCAATTGAATTTCCTCAAGGATTAATTGTCGGATTAGTGTATACTATTGTACTTGGAACCGTTTGTTGTTGCATGGTATTATTTAATCCAGTTAGTCTGCCAAGAGGTGGTCTATTTACAATGGGAAGGCGTATGGTAATACAGTTTTATTTAGGAGCTTGCGTTTTAGGCTTGCTAATTATTGTGATTTGGATTGGAAAATTTGGCTTGTTAAACAGAAAAGCTGCCGGTATCTAAGACCTTACCAAGGATATCCAACTTATAAACTGTAATACGTCCATAAAAATCTGTACTTTCTTCAAAAATAATTTTGACTCTCTTTAAGCCTTCCGTTGCTGGGAAATCAAAAGTTTGCGTAGGGTTGATATCTTGAGGATAAAATCTGCCGATTTCTACACTATAGTCGTTGGGTGAATTAGGCGTACTTCCTACAGCAATACAGTTTTTGCCAACAAATCCACCTTGAAATTGAAAAACAATGCTTTCTACTGATACAGGCTCAGGAAAATCCAACAAAATATTTTGAGGGAGGCCCTAATTATGTATATGTTTGTTTGCTTTTCGCATAAAAAATAGTATTTTAAAACAAGGATTACCTGCTCAGTATTCCAACATGTCTCTTCACTACCATCAATGAGATTTTGTTTACCATAGTTGGCGGTATCTCTGTTCAGAACCGAACTTACTCTATATTACCAGTAAAGGCATTAATTGACATGACATTATTTTATTTTAGAAATGTAATACTTTATACGTGTGTCCGAGTTAATTAAGCTAGTCATTGATTTAGTTTTACAAGAAGAAAGAACAAAGGGTAACTGAATAAAAAAGTTCTATAGTCCAACAGTGACTGCCCAAAAGTAGAACTGTAATTATACCCAAAATCCAAAGTGTGTTTTCTATTTCAAGCCCTTTTCTTTCCCAAGTAACCTGTTACAGCTCGAAAACGTTCATTATGTACTGGCTCAACGGGATAGCAAGCCAACTTTCACTTGACTGTACCGTCCCTAAAGATAATAAGAACATTAAAGATGAAAAAGACAAACTTTCGTTTTCCAAATCACTCGATATAATATCTATCAAACCGTCTCATCACGCGTCCTTATTTATAACATGTACACGATCAGCCATCTATTTGTGGTCTGTCAAGGTAAGCATGATGTTCCTCTACTTTTTTATTGCCATCTAAACATAACTTTTTTTTTATACTTGTGTAAGCCAACTACTGTTCTAGCTTTTGTGCAACGTTCCGAAAATCATATCCAAGAGTTTGGCGAGAATATCGAAATAATATGGAAACCCGACGCATCTTCGATTGTGGTCCAAGTAAGTTCATTCACAAAAAAGTTGGATATGCGTCTAATGTTTATATTAGACCAAAAACAATTATCTACTTTTATATGCAATAATCTCATACGACCAACGATCGTTTGAATTCAACTTTCCAAATTCCACACATGCTTTTGTCACTGGTCCTGGCGAGGGAAAAGGGCCAAGAACAATGCTAATTAAGTTTAGGTTGGCGATACGAATTGATGCTGGTATTGCATGGTAAAATTTTATAAAAGGTAATTTTTACATGAAATTTATGCAAAAATTCGGTTTTTTATTATAGTGGTTCCTCGTCCGATGACACCTTGATTATTGCGACAAAAGCACCTTCAGCTATTCAGTGTATATCGTGGAATCCTCAACAAGTGAATGCTACAAAGACATCTGTGCTTAATAGACTTGGGATCATGGAAAACGAAGAAACAGAACAAGTATCCGATATTATCTATGATAAACTTATGAATATATCAGTATGGCTATCCAGCGAAGGGCGTGCTTATTTTGTTCAGAATAATAGCTCTTTGTCCAACCAAAGACGTGCATCTGTCAACAGCAGTAACGGATTACCCTCAAAATCCATCACTTCACCCAGCGTTCCCACCTTCGAAAAACAGAATTATTGGGCTGGTGTATGTTTCCACAAGGAAAATCATAAAGCCACTGCAGTTTCTGTCAACTCAAAGTTTTCATTAATTGCAGTAGGAACAGATAAGGGTATTGTATACGTATATTCAGCGCAAAATTATTCCTCGACACCAGTATTATCCCATACATTAGTGTTGACTTCTTGGTCTTCACAAAGTTCGAATGCACAAGACAATTCAGTAGAAACGCTTGAATGGACATCAGATGGATATGCAATTGCTGTTGGATTTAAGCGACGAGGATTGGCAGTATGGAGTGTATATGGAGGTTTACTTTGCTCATCGAGTGAAATGGATGATGTCTTTGATGGTGAAAAGTAAGCAAGAAGTAAAGTAAAATTGTCCTGATTCTGACTGTAATTTATAGTGCTGGTAAATTAAAAGATACATACGTAAAAGGAATCTGCACACTGGTAAGATAACCCGGTTTCATTGAGAGAATATTACATACTTAAACAACAAAATAGTTTTGGGGACCTGGAAACCATCAACTTTTCGTTTTATCAGGGGATCTGTCAAGAGATATACCTACCAAGTTTTTTACAATCCCGTTTGTTAAATCTGCTTTGACGTCTTATTTGCATTCGGACAATGCTAGACGAGGATTGCTGCAAACAGATGATCGAATTTTACTCTATAATAACGGCGGAGATTACCAGGAAAATAACACAACAATTGATCCAGCTGCTGTAGCATGGACACATATCCAGGTAATGGTACTTCCAATTCATCGCTTTATAGATACTCACCTCTTTTTTTTAAAAAAAAATAAAGTATCCGGCTTTATACATCACAGATCATTGGCCAATTCGATATACATCAATTAGTTCGGACGGGAAATTTATTGCGATTGCTGGTAAGCGAGGTTTTGCACACTACAATGCTATCTCCAATCGATGGAAGTTGTTTGGTAATCAACAGCAAGAACAAAGTTTTTTGGTAAGAGGCGGTATGGTATGGTACAAACATGTGTTGATTGTTGCTTGTGAATCGCTTCAATCGAAAACGTATGAGGTAAGTGGAAAAATTGAACGGGAAGAACATGAGTTCATCATACTGATGCTTTTTTTTAAAAAAAAGATTCGGATGTATTCTCGCGAAAGTAACTTGGATAACGCATACATCTTATATACCGAATCTATTTCCAATATTCCAGCTTATATGACTCTTTGCGGAAGTTTTTTACTGGTGTATACTTCAGAAAACGTATTAAATGTGTATAATATTTGTTTGGGGGCCAGTAATAATAAGGGAGGGACGTTGGCTCGATTAGAATTGGTGAGACGTACCTCTTTAAAGGGAATCGTTGCTCGAGTATCCAGGGTAAGAAGCATTAGTTTATTCAATGCGTTTAACGGAGGTAAAAAAATAATTTTTTTGATACATGACAGAATGCTTACCAAATATCATTAATTATATAGATCAAATTCATTCGATGGAAAACGTTATTTCATCCAACATTATGTTGCTGGTGGATGGAAAATTAATTATTTTATGCCCCAAAACTTCTGTAAGTTTTTTATATTGTGTGTATCCATTTGTGTGTGCTGACGGCAACACTAGGAAGATAATGACAATACAGATCTGAAGAATGATGGACCTTTATCAGCACCCATCAATCAATTCGATATGCACATCATTCATCAGAAAGCCGAATATTATTGGATCGGTAGAAAGAGTGTTGATAATCTGATTACGTCGTTATGGATAGCTGATGGAAAGGGGTTAAAGACATTTACCAATCTTTTATTGGGACGTGATTTTGACTATAATACGTATAATCACGATATCTCGGACAGTGAACCTTCTACACCAACAACACCGGGATTTCTTTCTTCATCTAGCTTAAATGTAGCCGACATGGGAAGACCATTCTCTCTAGGCTACCGTATGGGTCCAGATGGCCTGTCGCCGTCTAACTCCATGGGTGATATGGATGAATGCTCCAAGTGGAGAACAAGCGATTTCGATAATCTTAATAATTTGTCCATTTATATCCCTCTTGATTTCTACCCGCTCTGTAAGTCTATTTGTTGTTGTTTTCTTTTTGTGCGATTGATTGGTAACTGACGTTTATTTTTAGCTATACTTCTGGATAAAGGCATTATTGTGGGCATCGAACAAAATATTTCGTATCGAGATTCATTAGGGTTTGTATTATTCAAGATGAGCCCAAAGGTATACCAATATATATAAAAGAAATATATAGAAAGCATAGAGTACATAGACTCATCTTTTCTTAGATGCATTTATTTTTGCACCATATCCTAAGATATCTATTGCAGCATGATTTAGAGCAAGATGCAGTTCTCTTCGCACGAGCCTACGAGAAATTTGTTTATTTTGGTCATGCTCTAGAGATTCTACTTCACACTGTTCTCGAAGAAGAAGCAGGTCATGACTTGGGCGATGGTACGGAACGTCAATTGCGATATATATAGATAAAAAGAGACTAACCGGGCTAATGATAGAGGCAATCTTGCCATTGGTTATTAAATTTTTGGACCAATTTCCTCACGCTTTGGATGTTATTGTGAGTTGTGCTCGTAAAACCGAAGTTGCTTTATGGGATCACTTGTTTTCGGTGGTTGGCAAGCCTAAAGATTTGTTTGAAGTAATGGGTAAATTTAGTTCTTTTTTTTTATTTTTGCTAATATTACATGTGTAGATGTGTCTGTCAGATGGAAGGCTAAGAACAGCAACATCATATCTGATTATTCTTCAGACCATGCAACCGCTAGCAATCGGTGGAAAAGATACGATTCGACTGTTGCAAAAGGCCATGGACGAAAATGACTTTGAACTATGCAAAGAGCTGGTCCGCTTTTTGAGCTCAATTGATAGTAAGTGAACAATATTTAGAAGGGATCTTCAAAAGACTGATAATTTTAGGTTCTGGACAAACACTCCAAGAGGCATTAAAAATGATCAAATCTCGCATGGAGAATCCACTATCACCAAATAGTACTGACGTTCAAATAGACAAAGTAGCACAGAGTATGCACAACTTGAGTAGTGCTTAAAAGTAAAATAAAGACTGTATACCCCTTGAATTAGTGTAATCACTTACAAATTCATGTGACCCCAAATTTATAGATTACTCTTTTTATTTTCTTTTTTTCTTTCGCCTTTTTGTTGCTTTTTTCCTCTTTTCTATTCAAAAACTAAAGAAGAAAAACTAGATCGCTTATTTACATGTCTAATGAACGTTATTTGCCATTGACACAGAATGACTTGATGGATAATTCTGAGGAAGATCTTGAAGAAGAATATGTAAAGTGAAAGAAAATCCTAGAAATAAAAAATAAAAATTTACAAAGATTTATATAGTTAGATTCTGCACTGAAAAATAACAAATTTGGGCAGGATCATTATGAAAGCAGTAACGGTAGTAGTAAATAGTGTGTCCATTTTGTTCATAATATAAATAAGTCAATTAAAAATTTGTTTGTTAGAAACCATGCAAGACGATGTTTGGTTCCCGTCAGCACAGGGTCCAACAGATAAGCCGTTATTTATCAATGAAGAAGCCCTGATGTTATTGTCTTCTGATGACGGTTTAGTTAAACGAGCGGGTATGACAAAACGGACCAAGAAAAGATCACAGCAGATACCACACAGCGGGTACGGGTCATGTGTAAGTCTACCTATATCACCAACGAAAAGATAAATTAGCTAATCCAATCAAATTAAATAGGATCCCACATTAAATGCGTCTTCGACCTCAGTCGACTATAGATTTGTGTATTTTTCTTCATCCTTACCTTCAGCTATACATACCAAAAGTCTCGCAGATCTTGTGCCTACCATTACTGAGAATATCCAACAATGCTTTTGGATTGACATTCGTAACCCTACAGAGTCAGAGATGAAGCAGTTGCAATCCATTTTTTATATTCATCCCTTGACTGCCGAGGATATCACGACAGAAGAACCGCGAGAGAAATGCGAAATGTTTAACAATTATTATTTTATTTGTTTTAAAAGTTTTGATGCAGATGCATATTCACCGACTTATTTGCAACCAGTTGGATTATATCTATTAATATTTAAAGGATTTGTTCTTACTGTAAGCATAATAGACCGGTGTGTTTGTAAAGGAGCTACTAATAGCAATTTTAGTTCCATTTTGGATCATTACCGCACCCTTCCAACGTGAGAAAGCGGATGCTCCACCTAAAGGATTCATTGGTCGTAAAGCCAGGTAAGACAAAAAAAAAGTGGACACTAGTATATTTTTAGGGTGCTAATTAGCTGCAGATTGGATATGTTATGGATTGTTAGATGACATCATTGACACGTTTGCTCCCTTGATAAGAGCCATTGAATTTGAAGTGGACTCTATTGATGAGCTAGTATTAATATTAAAAGAATCTGAGCAATCTGATATGCTTAGAAGAATTGGATATTGTCGTAAAAAGATGATGAGTTTGTTACGCTTATTAGTTGCTAAGTCAGATGTGATCAAAACCCTTATCAAGCGAGGCGAGGAAAAGAATGATGATGAATCGGTCAAAAATTATCGACCCAGTGTTAGCAAAGATGTGATTATCTATTTGGGTGATATTCAAGGTAAGAAAGCAAAAAAAAAAAGTATCACGCATAAATATTGATTTTTTTTTTTTTTTTTTTTTTTTTGCATGAATAGATCATATTGTAGCCATGTTGCAATCCTTAAATCATTACGAGAAAATTTCTTCACGATCTCATTCTAATTATTTGGCTCAAATATCGATAGAAATGACACAGACGAACAACGAAATTAACGACGTGTTGTCTAAATTGACAGCACTTGGCAGTGTTTTGATTCCAATGAATTTAGTAACTGGTCTATGGGGAATGAATGTTCAGGTACCAGGTCAATTTCAGGTAAGCCGTTCTATTAAGCTCGTCATTATTATTCTAATTATGTTACAGGAGGATTTGACTTGGTTTTTTTGTATTATGGCATCTATCCTTACCTTTTGTATTATGTCTGCATTGATCATGAAAAGTTACAAGATACTTTAAACACCAGCTTTGTTTTTTTTTAGAAATTCGTCACCAATCGTTAGGGGAACACGTGACCTCTCTCAACGCCCACACAATCCGTATAAATGGTCAAAAAATAAAATAAAACTATTATTCTTTTCTCTTTTCTTTTTGCTCTTGTTTCTCGGTAAAGCATATTCATATATCCACAACAACCATTAACTCGTGTCTAGATATACATATACAAAAAGGAACGCAGGACGCAACTATAAACAGAAAACCAAATAGACTTAAATAATTATCTGAGAAATATGTCTTCTGACGAAGAGGATTCCGATTGTCCATTGTGCATGGAAGAGTTGGATATTGCCGACCGTAACTTCAGACCTTGTCCTTGTGGCTATCAGGTTTGTACACGCTTAAGCTTCGCATCCGCCCAAAAAAAAGGCACTCATCACTTTTGTAAAATAGATCTGTCGTTTCTGCTGGCACCACATTAAAACTAATTTAAACGGTCGATGCCCTGCTTGTAGAAGATTATATAGTGACCAAATTGTCGAGTTCGTGCCTGTCAGCGCAGAGGAAATTGTTCGCTTAAAGAAGGAGAAGAAAGAAAAGGACCGTCAAACACGAGATATGAGAGACCCTAGTAGAAGACAGCTGTCGAATGTGAGAGTCGTTCAAAAGAATCTTGTTTATGTCCTTGGTCTTAGTTTAAAGCACGCTACCGTGGATGTAAGTCTCACCCCTTCCCCTCCTCTCATCCCATCGTGTACTAACATTAACATAGAATGAGTTCTTCAAAAAATACGGACGCATCGAGAAGGTTGTCATCAGTAAACGTTCTGCTCCTTCATCAGGCTCTAATTCATCTGTCGGCATTTACGTTACTTTTGCTCGAAAGGAAGATGCCGCTAAAGCTATTGAGGGAATGAACGGTATGGAGTATGATGGTAAAACTCTCAGGTAAGTCTTTTTAAATATTTGTTATATACGTGCCCTTTTGCTTTAACTAAAAGTTAGGGCTTCTTACGGAACAACAAAGTACTGTACATACTATCTGAGACATATGGCTTGTCCTAATCCCAATTGCATGTACTTGCATGAACCTGGAGATGATGTTGACAGTTACAGCAAAGACACTGTAGCTATTGGGTAACTCGCATATTAACGAATAGTATTTGATAGTCTAAATTAACTCCTATTATTTTTTTTTTCGTGTCTTATTATTATAGAAGTAAACACGCTAATTCGTCAACCAGTTCCAGCAGTGCAGTAGCAGCAGTTTATCCCAATAAACGTCCTGCCACTGCTTTGAAGACTACACTCGCTACTTCTTCCAGTACGACTACGACTGCAGTTACTCCTGAGATCAGACCTGCTACGACGACAGTACCACGTACATGGGCACCTATTCCAAAGGTTGTTCCTCCTCCACCTGTTGTAATTCCAAAAGAAGAGCCGCCAGTGGTGGTCCAATCTCCTCCTCGGCCCCCTTCTCCCCCCTTCCAAGAAATTACCAAATCTTCTTCATCTACGATTAAGAAGGCCGCTAATATCGTACCAGTAAAACCTAGCAAAGCAAGTTCTTCCAAGAAGCCTGTAGCAGAAAAATCCAAAAAACTCGTCATTCCATTGGTGATGGAGGAGGATGAAAAACCCGCACTTCCCGCTACCGCATCTTGGGCCAAAGCTCAACCTGTGGTCAATCACGAGAGTGTCATCACTCCTGCTAACTTTGGACCTTCTTTATCCGATGCTTTACACGCACCTCAGAAGCCTAAACACGCTCCCTCTCTCAAGGTCAAAAAGGAAAAGAAAATTAAAGGTAAAATGGTACGTTTGGAAGAGTTTGAAGAGGCAGAGAGAGAGGCTAGAATCGCAGCTACTAAGCCCAAGACGGTTGCCAAACCTGTTACTCCTGTTGTCGTTCATGAAATAAGACCTATTCAAAATGATGCTAGATCGACGGATCGCATTGAACCACCACAGCCGTCACCACCAGCTCCTATAGCATCACCCGTCGTAGTAAAGAAGGAAGCTGAATCGGACGTAGTCGAAGATACCGATAAGCCTGAGATGGTAGAAATCAAGAAGGCTGCTTCTGAAAATGTAGTTGAGGAAGAGCCTATGGTTGTTCGTGAAGAAGAGAAGGTGGATGTTGTCATGGAATATGATGAACCCCAAGTAGATGAAGAGATGGATTCTATTCCTGATGATATCATTAATAATGTTTCCCAGGAGGAGATTGAATATGTTAAAGCTGCGCACGATAATGAGAAGATTGAAGATCTGGCTTCTTTGAATGATGATATCATCAAAGCTTTTGATAATGCTGCTAATGAATCTTCTGAGAAGGTTCAAGCGGATGAGAATCGTCAAAAAGAAGACACTGGCAGTAAATCTGAAATTGATGTCAGTGAACCATTGCCTCAGACTATTTCTTCTCCTATGGCTGCCATGGATAGATTATCTGCTTTAGTTCAACAAGAGATCATGACTGATTCACCTGAACCACCTCAATTCGACGAGAACGATATTTCTCAAGAACAGCAACAGGAACAACAACAACAACAACAACAACAACAACAACAACAGCAGCAGCAGCAGCAGCAGCAGCAGCAGCAGATACAACAACAGCAACACATGCAACATCAACAAGCTTATCCCCAAGGAGGACCCCCTCCTCCACATCCTGGCATGAATAGATTTGATATGGGTATGGTCATGCAACCTGATAATCGTCGTTCACCTATGCCTCCACCTGGTCTTGGTAATGTTCCCCCACCTCCACCTCCCGATTGGATGAACCGTAGCTTTGACCCGTTTAACGGCCAAGATCCATCACTGATTGCAGCACGTCGTTTACAACATTCCCAACGTATGCTGGAGGCCAGTGGATTATTTAATGGCGGTGGATTTGGCCATCCACCTGTTGTTCCACGCTTTGGTTTCTCTCCTGACTTCAACCATGGTCCTTCTGGATTCCATCCACATCAACCTCCACCTCCACCTCTTGGTATGTTCCCACCACCTCCACCTCCGCATCCAATGATGAGAGGACCACCTCCTCCACCTCCCGAGATGATGAATATGCAACCATCCTTTGGCCCTCCACCTCCCCCACCACCTATGCAACAAATGGATGATTTACGAAACGAATTTGGTAACATGAAGATGAATGGAGAGGATCAATCACGCGAAGACTTTAGAGCTTTATTGCCTAATGTCAATATTAGCTTTAATAGTCTTCAAGAAAAGAGAAGGGCGGAAGAGTTCTATCAGCAACAATTGATGCGTCAACAACAAATGCAAAGAATGTCAGCAGAACAAGGTGATATATCCTCTCACAATGGCCCGATGAGACATCCATCTTTCAATTCTTTTTCCTCGCAAGAAAAGATTTTATTAAGATCTCCCGGACAATGGCAACAGCAGCAACAGCAGCAACAGCAGCAGCAGCAACAGCAGCAGCAACAGCAGCAGCAGCAGCAGCAGCAGCAGCAGCAGCAGCAGCAGCAGCAGCAGCAGCAGCAACAGCAGCAACAGCAGCAACATCAGCAACATCAACAACATCAACAACCATGTCCTCCTGAGCCATTGATGGAAAAAATGGATGAACAAGAAGTTAAGAACCCTGATGTTAGAGTGGAAGCACAAAACTTCTTTGGAGAGTTTTTAAGAAAAGCCGCCTCTTCTACCCCTCAACCTGAAATGTCTCCTAAGAAGGAGGAACAACCTGTTCCACCTGGTAAGTTTTTTGTTTATATTCCGTACAATATATATGTGCTAATTTGTTATATTATGCGTACCAGCTGCCTTGCCCTTCCAAGATCCTGCTATCATGTCTGTTCGTTTAAATGATGCTCCTGTCAATGATGCTGTTCGTTCCCAAAACACGATTCTACAAATTTTAGGCGGTCAGCCACCTCCACCTTCGCCTTTGATGACTCTTCAACAGCAGCAACAGCAGCAGCAACAACAACAACATCATCATCAGCAGCAGCAGATACAACAACAACAACAACAAAAACAACAACATCATCATCAGCAGCAGCAGCAGCAACAGCAACACCATCAGCAGCAGCAACATCTCCATCAACAGCAAATGCTTCAGTTCCATCAACAACGTCAACAGCAGCAGCAGCAGCAGCAGCAACATATTCACCACCAGCAGCAGCAACAAAGGCATATGGATCCTAGGTTCATGATGGATCAACAAGGTAGAATGATGCATCAAGATGGACCGAACTTTAATGATATGGGGCCTAAGCACTTTAACAATATGTTTATGGGGCCACCACCTAATTTCCAGCAACAACAACAACAGCAGCAGCAACAGCAGCAGCAGCAGTTTCACCAGCAACAACAAGGTAACATTCCACCTCCACCATCGTCTTTTATGACTGGGTTTAGAGAACCAAATATGGGCATGATGGGTAGAATGGGGCCACCGCCTGGCATGATGAGACCACCCATGCCACCTCCACCTAATGATATGAGATTTAGGCATGGACAGATGGGCAATGGTCAACCTCTACCACCTGGTATGTTTACTGAAGAGAGCCAGCATTAAATCTACTCTGGTATATTATACAACATCTACACTATTTCCATTTTCCTGTATCACTCCCAACATATATAAATAATTGCGTTTTACTCTTTTTCTAAATTCTTTTTTCTTTCTCGCACACATATACACACAACACTCAAAAATGACATAATTTTTTTAATAAACAGCTTCTTTTTTTTTCTCTCTCTTTTTAATTTCACAAAGGCAGGTTTTATTTAGAGGGAGAATTGACGAAATTCATGCTGTAGCCACCACTTCCTGCAGGATCTTGCTGCAACTGAAAATTGTCTGTTGAAAGACCAAATTTACCCAACAAAGTGTTTCCCAAATCCTTTAATTTCCCCATCATTTCCTCTTTCTCAGCTTCCATCTTTTCCTTGATTTTCTTTGGTAATTCATTTTCTGCTCGTCGACATTCACGAAGGGTATATGCATCGCTTGTGGATTGCTTTAATTTCTTGAAGTCCTCCAGGGATTCTGTCATGGCAGTGGATGTGCCTATTTTCTCGTTGGCCTGGGCCCTGCGAAGTAAAGCCTTTGTATACTTTGGATCCAAAATAAGTGCCTGGGAACACATATCCCGAGCTTCTTTGAGTTCATTCTATGGTAATCCAGTTCTAGCTGCTATTTTTAAGGGTTTCTTTTTAGTGGTTTACCTGTTTTAAATGACACGCTGCAATATTTCCAAAATAAATAGCTCGTTCTTTATACACTGACTCGGGACAAGTCATCAAGGCATTCTCGTATTCGTCAATAGCTTTCTTATACTCTCCCTGTCCAAAAAATGCGTTTCCCTTGGCCTTATATTCCATAGACTGTCTAATCAGCTCCTACACATAAAAGTTTAGAACGTTTTTTTGTTCCTGTCATGGTTTGTCGTATTTCTTTCTTACTTTTAGCTCTTCCGCTGGATACTCTTCTGTTTCAAAAAATATATCGCCATCCTGATCAGGATGAGGTACTGGTTTAGGAAGGTTTACAACCTCTTTAGGTGCTTCGGCTTGAGGAATCTCGATAACTATCGACGTAAAAATTAAAATTGTTTCGAAGGGCAATTGGGCTCTTGCGTTCTACTTACTGGGTTCCTCGACAATTTCTTCAATGACAGCCATGACTTTTTTAAAAGAAAGAAATAGAAGAAAAAAAAAATGGAGGGGGAAACCCAATTTTATTCGTGACTTGTTGATTACATACGTTACATTCAAAAAGCGCAGGTCTACTCCTACATCAGATTATGTATATCAAAGCTTAAGCTAGTATACAAAATTTGAAGAGATTCTACTAAATGTAAAGCTTCTAATGCTGCTACATAGTTAGCCACCTTTGCTAATGGAATATAACTTATAACCCTATAAAATGATGGTTGCATGAAAGATTTGTGTAACTATGTCTGTTTTAAGCACAGACCACATTTACGTACAGGACACCTTTGGATGCTTGAATCGCGACTTGATGTATCCTGTCAAGCAAACATGATGCTCGTGTCACGTATTTATAAGTAACTATGTGTTAAATAGCTATATAGTAAGAATATAACCTGAAAATGTTTTGTCTTTAGCTCTTTTTGCAGTGATATATCACTCCAAAGATATAATGGGACTGAAGTGATAGATAGTCAACATTTATTAAAAACGTAGTAAATCTAATCCCCTTTGTAAGGCTGTTCCAATTTCTGAGATTGATATCTAGTTAATACAATAGCCTTTTGGCAGTACTCTTTCGTGATCTGGCCAGCAAAATGACCTTTTCTTAATAGTGATTGAATAGCCTCTTCCTTTGTCCATTGCTGCTCTACCATGACCTCTGGTAGATAAGTAGCTGTTTCCTTCTGACCGTTTAACTGGATAAATTCGATCCAAATACCGTGTTTACCAATCTCCCAATCGAGATAGTCCTTCGCGACCTCAAAGTTTGTCAATAGCGATACTGCACAAGTTAAATGAGGAATCTCTTCCAGTGTAATAGGGCTAAAGCGGCGGTCTTGTAAAGCACTGTCCCATTTAAAATCAGTTAGAGTTCCCCCCGTGCATGACTATTTTATCCTATCAAACCTTATCAAAGCATATTTACGGAGTCCTCCGTGTAAAGCAAGAGGTGTAAAACTACCTATACAACCTCTCAAGTGAAGTTCCCCATCTCGAGTTTTTTTATGCCATGTGACAAACAATGGACTTGAAGAATGTTAATAAAAAAAGTATTTGCATAATCAAGTGTTTATATTTACTATGGATCGTTTGGAAAGTTAGGCTTTGGATCAGGTTTCTTTTCCAAGTGTGCAATGAGCACTTTGAAGCAGAACTGTACGTGTTCTTCAGTGACAACAGACGTCATAGTGTTTAGCAAGTGAAGTATGACAAAGATAAAAAAAAAATAGATAAAAAAAAAAACTCACTATTTATTATTTACACCCCGTATCAACTGAGACACTCTCGCTTGACAGTAAAACTATATCGTGGTTTTTATTTATCAAAAAAGAAAGTAGGCAATTTCTACAAAGAAAATTGCCCAAGTACAATTGTGAGAGAGTTATTCTCTGGGAGGACTCGCCCAGACGTCTTTTGGCCCCTTTGTTTATTGACTTTAAGCTGGACTCTCGGAGAGGCCAGAAAAAAAATTAGCTCTTTAAGTAAGCGTCATCCCCAAGAGGGTGTGTAATCCCGAAGCATAACTGCTTTAAACCTCAAATACTAATATTATAAACTTGGCGACCTTTCCAGCTTTTAAGTGTGTACCTACAAAAGAAGCTATATCATACATGACAACGAAGATGATTTGGACAACCTCGTTGACATATCTTCATAATTTGGGACAATGGGTTGATGTATTCAATAAAAAACACTTGTACTGAATGCAGCTGTTCCATTGTTTATTTTTAAAACCATAACGCTTAATAATGAAGTCAAACCTATCTTTGCGTTCTTTATATACGTTCACACAATCAATGTGAATGCTATTTAACTGCACTCTAGAGCTCAAAAACAAAATCCGACATTACAATCTTTTTTTTTTTTTTTTTTTTTTTTTTTTTTATTTCAATCATGTTATTATTTAAAGCCTTAATCTTTGTAATTTTTCTCCATATGGTACTGTGTGCAGGAACACCCGAATACATTTCTGTCTTGGCGCGTAAACCAACTACAGAAGATATAGTATCATCTTCTCCGACAACTGGGTTGTTACGTACGCTGATGAAAGAACGTTCGATCAACCGCTCTAAAAGTAATTATTTCATCAAAAGTGGAAAATATCAGATACTAACCCTTCTTAAAAGATTTTTTGAAAGCAATGAACAGATCTACTTTAGCACAGCTTCCAGATTTACTGACAGGTACAAGAGGATTTGTGTCTCTTTGGGTATCTGATCTAGAAGATAATAAAGACAACAATGTAGTATTTGATGTATCGAAAACCTTGGATGGATTTAAAGAGCCCAAGAGTGAATCTGTTTGTACATTTTGCATCTATCATTGGGCAAGTTTTTTAATGGTCTCTTTCGCTATCAAGATGGTATGGTACCTTATGTTCCTTTCTTTGAATTACTTTTCTTTTTCTTTAATTGATTTATTGTAATAAAGTACCTACATTTTTATAACAAGCGTGTTCCTTGTAATGGTGGTACAAATTCATCTGTGATTCATGGCAACATGTGAATGTGAATGGGTGAGGGCCTTGTTTTAAGCCTCCGCAGCAGTCACCAGTTTGTGGGGGAAGAGGGAAAAATCCTTCATGATTTTTTTTTTGGGTTGTTTGTTTCATTGTCAAACGCTTTAAAAAAGCAGTAAAGCCTAACCTCCAAAGACGAAATGCGTAATCTTGTTGTACTTGGTGGTTCTTCTCATCCTGAGTTTACCGAAAAAATCTGTAATCGGTTAGGTATTTCAGAAGGAAAGACTCGCCTCAGCAAATTTTCAAACAATGAGACCAGTGTCGAAATGAAGGAGTCTGTTCGTGGACAAGATGTTTATATTGTCCAAAGTGCTTGTGGCTCAGTCAATGACAACTTTATTGAGCTACTTATTATGATTAATGGCTGCAAGAGTGCCTCTGCTAAACGTATCACAGCTGTTATTCCTCATTTCCCTTATTCACGCCAACCCGATGTTCCTTTCAAGCAGTCTGGTGCTCCGCTCACATTTTTACCTCCTCAAACTCCTCAGTATCAGCCCAATCAACCCAACAAGGCAGAAGATGTATCAAAGCAACTATTGCGCAAGTTGGGACAAGCTGCCCAAGAAGAACAAGAAGTAGAGCAACCTAAAAAGAGTAGTGCACCATACCGTGAATGGCGTGCACGTCCCGGTGTTTTGATCGCTGATCTTTTAACCTGTGCTGGTAAGGGCATATTAGAAATATGATGGGAAAATATATTCAACTGTTTTTCTTTATATATCTTTCTAGGTGCTGATCATATTATCACTATGGATCTTCATGATGCTCAGGTAAGTTTTTATATAAAAGTGATTGTGTGCATCATTAATTAAGATGGCTTTAGTACCCTGGATTCTTTGATTGTCCTGTTGATAACCTTACTAGTTTATACACTGCCATCAATTATATTCGCTTAAATATCCCTGATTATTCAAATGCGGTTGTTGTTTCTCCTGATGCTGGTGGAGCAAAGAGGTAAAGAGAGGAAGAAGTTATTATCGTAAAAAGATATTAATAGCGAGTATGTGTGGATCTTCTAATTTAGAGCTACATCTATTGCGGAGAAATTATGTATGGATTTTGCATTAGTACACAAAGAACGTATCAAGGCACATTCACAAAAGAAGGAATCTATGCTTGTTGGCGATGTACGTGGACGCAACTGTATTTTGATTGACGATATTACCGATACCTCATATACAATCACCAAGGCAGCTCGTTTATTACGGGAAAAGGGTGCCAAAAAGATTTATGCTCTTGTCAGTCATGCTATTCTTTCTGCCGATGCTGTTGACCATATTGGCCAAAGTGCTATTGATGAATTAATTGTCAGTAACTCCGTACCTCAGCATCAGCATATGACTCATCCAAAGATCAAGGTCTTTGATGTCACATCGCTCTTTTCTGAAGCTATTCGCCGTACTCACTTTGGCGAGTCTCTGTCAAAATTATTTGAAGCACAAAACTAGACACACCTCACAATAGACACCTCATCTCAATATGTACACATGCAAAATAAAAAAATAAACTGCCTTTCCCATTCGTTGTAATTCTTCTTTGACCCAAGTGATGTATTGGAGGGAGCATTCGCCTTCTTTTTGTTGCGTTAATTGAGTTCTAACTTGTTGCTTCACATGTCTTGAACATCAAATGCTTTTGCTCTAAGAAGAATGGCATTTTCAAAGCACACGAAAAAAAAAAAAAAAGAAACTACATTTGCATTAAATTCCCATCCCCATTATTTCATAGTCACTCGATTGTCCGGATTAATAATATTTGCGTTTCGTGTTGTTAACTTGATAAATAAGCTACTGAATTTCCCAAAAATACAATTGAAGAATGTTGGTTGAAGGAAAGAGTGGTTTTTAAGAAAACCCTTTGGATACAGGCGATCCTTTGGACTCCTCAAATTAAAGGATCAGTTTCAAATGTAACTTTACGGGACTACATTTAAATGTCCCTCATCAATGTAGAATGAATCTGTATCCCTGTATGTGTTTTAGCAGACGTTGCTTTTTCTAATGAAGAAAATATGCAACCGCTTTGATTTAAGTGGTAGTGATATTATTTAAAAAAAAAAGGTTAATGGAATGTTTTATTTATCTGTACAGTTAGTATCGTAGAAAGTTTTAAACCATCTGTAAATCTCTGGATCAGGCAAATTGCTTTTAATTGTATTCATGACGGTGGACATCAATTGGAGATTATCAATACCCCAAGCTTCTGGATCATATTTACTGTAATATAAGGGGACACGATGATCAACTGTTAAAGACCAGTATGGGTATCTATGTGCGTTAAACCTTGGAAAAGCAATTTCACAGTTTGTAACAGCACACCTGAACCTATTTTGATAACACATGATTGTCAATTCCTTAGTTGTGGCCAAACTTTGGCCGTTGCAGTCGCTGCGCACCAATCGTACTTCCATAAATCTCCTTTTAGCTCTCATTTTTTCAACAATGATGTCATAAGTCATGGTGGGAGGTCGATCGTGTTGAGGTATTCTCCCCGTTGACAGCCATGATATGAAATTCACACGTTCGTAGTCGTATACGAGTACATTCCGTAATCTAAAATCAATGATTAGTGGACCCTCTTCTTCTTTTTTAGTTTATGAAACTTGCTTCCAACACCCCAAACAGAGACCATCTTTGCCATCTTGGGCTAACTGGAATTTGTTTACAGTACCAGCCATTTCGACCTGGCAGTCTATACATCGTTTAAAAGTGTACTTGGAAAAAAAAGATAACGTCAGTAAATTAGACAAGAAAAAAAAAATAGGATAAGCTTACTGTGGTGGATTCAACTTTTTCGTGAAATGCTTGGATGTACTGTAGAAAATATATAAGTATCCATGTAATCTAACATTTGTCTTTACCTGCCTTTTCATTAGTGAGTGGAGTGTAATATTCAGTAGTCTGTATCTTGGTTTGGTTTATCCTTTCCTGGGCGGAAATGAGATCATGGAGAAACTGTGCGTCGTCGTTGTTGTCGTCGTCACTCTGTTCAGAGTCAGAGGAGATTATAATGACTTCGGGACCATCGGAAATACCTCTGTACAAATCGACAGGGTATTCAGACGATGCCCTACCGTCAAATAAATCCTTGACTTGACTTACAGGAGTTTCGTTCGACACCGCGTCCTCAGCAGCTTGAATTTTATCAATAGCTTCTCGCATGACAACATCCTCGTCCGAAGAAGGTTGACTAGATAATTGTCGGAGGCGTTTAAGGTAATCATAAAAGTCGTTATCATTGAAGTCATCCATTTTGGTATTTGAAAAATCTTTTTAAAAGAAAGAAAAGATTACTTGCGCAGTAAGGTAGGAGAGGCGCTTTTTATTTGTTTTTTTTTGCCAATCTTTCCAACAACAAACAAAAATCAACGAATACCATGGTAGCGAACGGGTCATATTTTTTTTCTTTTTTTTTTTTCTTTTTTTTTGAAAATGATGGTGTTTTTCAAATGGAACAAATATTAGTAAAAGGCTCTCGTAATATTGTGAAAGTTTAAACAGTTCAAGTTTAATATGTTTAATTTCTTAATATATGTTTATTTATTTCAAAATCAATACTTTGTGTTGCTTTCGACCAATTTTTCTAAAAAAACGTTTTGCGTTATATCATACCACTCATCACGGAGAGCTGCTTCCAACTGATAAATATTTTTATTTATCTGATATCTACGTCCCTCTATGCTTATTACTCCAAGTAAGCCCAGGCATGATCAATTGAATTGAGTTCTGGGTTTTGGGCAGGCCAATCACAACTGTTAACACCACATCTTGCTTTATACTAGTTTGCATAGCTGCCAATATGACAAGAAGTGCCAAAAATAAAGTTCCTGGATGTTTCTTCAGTCATATTTTTTGAAGTGATTAGACAAACATTAATATGGACCTCTTAATTTATTATGCTTGTCATAATAACAAGAGGCCCTAATACCCTAACCCAAATACACCTCCAGATTATAACTGACAAGGTCTGGATGATATTTTTATTCTTCTTTTCTGATCACTCGGACCCCTCCATCACTACCTTGGATGTTAAACTTCGACTCATCCGACCAATAATAACATTTTCCCACTGCTCCGTGGTCCAATTGACGTGCGATTTGGCCCAATCAAGCCGATCTTTTTTCTTTTATTGCTCCGTACGACATGTGTTATGAGCTACACAAAAGAACCCAAAGCCCATAATATAATGCAATAAAGAGATAACTTTTCTTCAGGTCCCTCCCCCCTCTTTTTTTTTTTTTTTGATCTTCGAATCGGGACTTGAAAATATATTCCTGTTGTGAGGGAAAGCTGAGAATTGATTGGCTAGTTGGATATACGTTTGCTTCAGGCTCGACATTCCTCTCACTTACCTTTCTTACTTTGAACCTCAAGTTTTTTATTTTTTAAAATGAACAAGACAGCTCATCAATAAGTGAATTGACAAAGAAAACACATGTTTGAAGAGATACAGGGTCTTCATTACTGAAAAGAAGTGGACTTTACCAATGCTCGCTCTTTTCTCTTTCTTATTCACGCAGGTCATAACGTTTCATCACTTGCACGAGGAAGAAATAACATTCAGCTGCCTTTTACGATAAACCTGAATTGATATTAAGGCAAGCGGACGTGTGTTCTACTTAGTCAAAGCCCATTTGGGAAGGCTGTGTTATGGGACGGAAAACTTCTTTATGACGACACATAGACATAGTTGATTTCTGATTCGCTTGATACACTGTCTGAATTTGAAGAATGTAATAAAAACACCGGCCCAGTTTTTGTTTGCCCTCGCCTCTTTTTTCTTTTTTTTTCCTCATGAACAGCTTGAAACACATATCACTTGTTACCTTGGTGGTGCAGAATAGCGCCCTTATCCTGATGATGCGCTATACACGGGCAAGTGTACCGGAGGACAAGCTATATTTAGCTTCGACAGCCGTCCTTATGAGTGAAGTACTGAAAACACTCGTATGTCTTGTTGTTGTATATACATTATTACCAACTCACAAAAAAACAATACCGAAATTAGCAACATTCTTATACCACGAACTCATTGTCAACTGGAGAGAAACTGTGAAATTAGCTCTACCGGCCATCTTGTACTTGATACAGGTAAGCAGGCAACAATGAAATTATCTGCCTGATATTTACGTGTCATTTCTTTTTTAAGAATAATCTACAGTATGTGGCTGCCACCAATTTGGACGCTGCTACTTTTCAAGTAACATACCAGTTAAAGATCTTGACAACGGCTTTTTTCAGTGTGGTCATTCTCAAACGAAAATTATCGACTCGTAAATGGATTGCCTTGGCGATATTGACCACCGGCATTGCATTAGTTGTTATGCCCAAAGGAGAAAAGAAAATAATAGCCGCAGAACAAGAAACATCAATCGGAAATCAGTCGAATGCCAAAGGGTTGCTATCTGTATTCACAGCTTGCATATTGTCAGGAATTGCTGGTGTTTATTTCGAAAAGATCGTAAAGACCGCTACAAAAGAAGTGGACCTAGAAAAAGATAAAAATTACGATTCAGAACAAGCGATAAAGACTCAATTATGGATCCGCAATATACAATTGTCACTGTTTTCAGTTATATTGGGCTGTATATTTGTAGTGGGCCTACAAGATGGCACTAAAATCGTTCAAGATGGATTCTTCCAAAATTATTCGTATCTGACTTGGATGGTTATTTTGATCCAAGCAGGTGGAGGATTGATTGTAGGCTTAGTGGTGCGATACGCAGATAATATCTTGAAAGGCTTTGCCACAAGTATCAGTATTATTCTGTCGAGTTTTATTAGCTTTTGGTTATTTAATTTCGAGATAACAGTGACGTTTGGAATAGGTGCATTACTTGTTGTATACGCCACTTATATGTACGGAAGTTCCTCTTAATTTTTAAATATATATATATGTACAACAAAATTGTTTATTTTTCCCATCTTCTTTATACTGCTTCGTTACATTATGATCGTTCATCGTCCTTTCTTCTACGCTTAGCTAATGGTTTTTCCCAAGGAGAGTCACGACTAGAAGTATCTTGATCGACTAAATGAGTGTATTTCGTACGTCCAGCTAAACCGAAATTCTTGACTTGCATGATTTTCGGTAATACATCCTTATTACGCACCTCATCAATCGTGGGAGCTGAATAATCACGTTGAAGCACTTCTGATTCAGGATCTTGATAAAATGCACCTTTGTGATAATATTTTTGCATAAACGTATGTTGTCCTTTCTCCTTGTTTTTGCTTTCCTTGGCTCTTTCTAAATCCTCTTTTAATCGAACATCTTCTGGAAGTGCTCTTCTACGTTCTAATTCTTCTTCTTCCTTTTCGCGACTATACACATATCTCATAAGTGATTACTTTCATCAATACAATACATTAACTTACGCAATACGTTCTTCTCGGTCACGTTTAATACGGTTCAATTCTCTGATTCTCCAAGCGTCAAACTCAGCTTCTTCATCTAAACCATCCGTGTCATCCACAGCATCCTCATACTCGGTAATTTCCTTTTGTGTAGCTATAAAAGAAAAGAATTAATACCTCATCATCTTTCTTGTATGATTAACTTACCTTCTTCTTTTTCACGTCGAAGCTCTTCGGCCAACATGTCATGCGATTGTTTCTTCCTTTCTTCAAGTTCCAGCTCCAGTCGCTTTTCACGTTCCTCCTCTTCCTTTGCAAGCTTTTCTTGTTGCAAAATTGTTTCGCGGCGGGCTCTAATTTTAAAAGTTTGGTAAGAAAGAAAGAAAAAAAAAGTGCACGCTTCGTCTTACTTTGGTATAAATACAGGCTTTGGTAAGCGAGCAATTGTATCTTCTTCTTCACTGGAGGATTCATACTCACTCGATCCCTATACATGTATAAGTCATCTAAATGCTGTCTCCTTTTCTAATGCTAACCTCTTCTTCTGAGCCCTCTTCAGATCCCTCTTGTTCGGATTCTAGTTCCTCTTCTTCTTGCTGTTGCAAAGCTCTTTGTTTTAAAAGCATGCGCTCTCTTGCTTTTTCATCCTCGTCAACATCCTCTTCTTCTTCGTCGGATTCAACCTGACGTCTTCTTCTTCTTCCCGAATCCTCATCGACATGTTGAGTTTGTTGTGCTTGCTGCAATCTTCTTAATCTACGATCGGTACTTGCATCTTTTTCGGAAATGGTGGTTTGTTTTACACCTGTGTCAACCTCTTTTTGGGCAAATTGAACCTCGCCTCTCTTTCGTCGAACGGGCTCCTCAATTTGTTCCTCCTCTTCTTCCGAATCGGAAAGATCATCAACGTAATTCTCAGGAACTTGTCCTGCTCTGTAACGCCTTGCTTGGTTTTGAGGTCTTTGTTGCTTTTGAGTAGGTCTAGCTGACATATTTCTATTTGAGTAACGAGAGAGAAGAAGAAGAGAAAAAAAAAAGAATTTTAAAAATTGTCCAAAACGTCACAATAAAATAGATTACCGGACTCATCTTTATTTTGTGATTTTATTACAAGAATTAAGGGTGAGACGACCCCTTTATTTGAACTATTAAACAAATTCATACTCTTCCTCTGATGCTTTATTACTGACAGCAACAGAGTTTGTGGATCGAGTAGATCTAGGCTTTGGGGAAACAGCTGGAGAGTTATGTCGAGATGACGCTGACTGACTCTTGCCACCATTGGGAGTAAGATGGTCCGGATATGCCATAGTATTAGCAAGTTTTCTTCCTTCCACAAACAGAGCTTCAAATATTTCATGGCCTAGGCCTTTTTGCCTTTCAATCACTTCCTTCTCAAGCTTAAAGCTGGCAGGAATGATGGTTTGAATAAATTGTTCAAGGCGGTCTTCAGTTAAGATAATCATTCGTAAGACGGGAAGAGTGACTTCAATTACAGGCGCGTCAGAACCCATCAATGCATTATGCAGTATAGAAACATGTTTTGCAAAATATGTTGAATCGTCGGGATTGACTTCTTGTTTTAAAAGGGCTAGCAACGCATCAACATCATCCTTCGTATTAGAATATTCAGCACTGAGCGCAATAAAATTACAAATTGCATCCCAAGCATCGAATTCAACTTCAAGCGTTGTCATCAACCAAAATAACTCAGTTGCCATTGTATGTAAATTTCCATTATTCAAATGCTCTGATTTATCCTGGTTGTATAAGGAAAAGTAAAAGTTTGCCTTTGACATAATATCCTATGGAGTAAATCAATTAGGTTACAAATGTGATTTACGGCCAACTAAAAACTTTGCTTACCCCTCGAAGAATTTCTCCAAGCTTGCTGATAGTATCATTTAGTGTGATGCCAAAATGATTCTTGTCGGATTTAAAGTAATTAAACAATCGAAGTATAAAAGCTTCAGAAACTTCTTGCATCACCTGTAGATTTTCAGAATTGCCACTGCTATTGATATTGGCAGGTTTTGCCCAAGTAGTCATGTGTTCCAACATCTTTGTAAATGCAATCAAATCCATTTCAGGCTGTTCATGACCATCTTTCGCATAATACAACGCACCAAAAAAGTGGTCGTAAATATTCGATATTTCTTCAGGCCCAAAGTGAGCAGTGTTCTTAACATGTCTCAAAGCATTGCGCTTGGTAAAGGATTCGACACCACCGATAATTTTAAGCTCGTTTTCTTTGCGGTATTTGTTGATTTTATCAGATGTTACTTTGTTAAAGTCGGTATACTGAATGAACTATTAATAAAAGGTGTTCATAAGATATAAGGGCAATGTAACTTACGGCAGATTTCATCAATTGCTTAAATATCGTAAACTTCTTGGCATAGTCTTCTTCCGTTGTACCCTCTGGCAAATTTAACGAAGCAAAAAAATTTTTAACAACAATGAGCAATTCCGAATCGTCGTCAACTTCACATAGTTCTTTTTCGTGCGCTTTCAACACAGCTACAATAAAATATTTAGAATGATAATTAGCGTAATTTATATTGTCATTTACCGAGACTAAATATAGATAAAAATCAGTCATCCTCCGGCTAATAAATCTAACATGATTATCATTCCCATTATTATAGAAAACATCAAGACGTATGCTATTGTAGATACTGGTGCTACAAATTCTATGGTACATCCTTCCTTTGTCAAGTA
>JAEPRD010000242.1:0-33837 GCA_016758985.1 Mucor saturninus | reverse complement strand
ACCAGCTGTTCGTAGCCACTTACTGTCCTGGTTAAAGCATTTTTTATAAATATTAAATTACAGCCTCTGGATTGCTATTCAATTGGCTGTAAAAATTAATCACAGCCTCTGGATCGCATATTTATTGCATATTGAATTTTAAAATGAATCTCAGGGGCCAATACAATTAGGATCCAGAGGTTTGTATTACCCCCAGCTATGTTATCCCAGCCTATAATTTCCCTTTGTCTGAATAGTTTTTAGCATTTATCTAAAATTTTTTTTTGTTTGTCTGGAATTTTCTTTGAGCTTATCCGAAAATAATTTTCGATTGTCTCAATTTAAAGTGATAATACTGTATGTCACGTCGAATTCAAGCTTGTCTTAAATCAAAAGGAAAGTGGACGAAGTATTAAACCACTATTATTCATTAATAACTCCTCCCAAAACTGTCGAAATAAATATTATGTTTTTATAAGTTCTTATTAAATTATGTAATCATCATGTGGTGCTACAAAATGGATGAGTCAAAAGCCAGACGTTTTGCCTTTTACAAAATCTATAATACATGTATTACAATAAATTGGAACCCCTAGAAATAAACTCAAAATCGCAAATGATCGAAACGTTGGGCCAGTTTTGTGAGTCACTGTATTGATAAAATCCCTGGAGCCGCCCAAAAGATCCAAATATACTCTGTCATCATTGGCTGGAATAAGTGAAATTACATCCTCTCCTGCCTTTTCTGTAATTCCATTCATATTTAACCCTGAACTACCTTCAATAACATGGCGCATCATGGACTGTTTTACAAATTTTAACCGAACATCCTGGGAAGGATTCAGCTTATTGGTGAAAGTTATATGCTCTCTAATATGTTTGTTAAAATGTCCTACCTTTTCAATCTCGTATTGCATTACCGTTCCAAATCGACGGATGTCTTGGGGAAAATGGGTAAGAAGATGAATCTTTACCTTTCCAGTACGAGCATTATGGCCAGGAATATTGTTATTCCAGTCGTAAAAGTGAAGTAAAACTATAAAATCCTTGATTGCTGTATCGACTGTTGCTACATACTCATATAAGTTACTTTCTATTTCCTGTACAAAAAGCAAATAACACTGTTTTCCGAGATGACCAAACAGAATGGTAATATTTTTTAGTATCTTCTCCCCAGAAAAATCGGACAAAAGTACAATAGGAAGAATTTGTGTTTGGGATGGAGATAAAATGTAAATTAGGGTAACAAAAGAAAATACTGTTAGAACTTTGTATATCTTTTATTTCGAGAAAATTTAGATTAGGGAATTCTACTAGCAAAAACTACAGGTATTTATACTAAATGATTAGATGGCCTTCGGATAATATGTGTGACGCGTTAGAGGAACATGATATAATGCTATACGTAATATCTGCTTAAATAAATATGTTATGAAGTAATTCCTGCCTTACAAAGTAAAGACAAAATACGTGAGAATCTAAATTCATCTCCGCAGATGACATTACGTAAATGCCAAAGAGAAAGTTTAGTGCGTGTAATATTCAGTAACCGAATATTCCGCCTATGGGATTGTATTATACTTTTATGGTATTATAATATTTTACTCGTCACAAGGTGAATCACCTTGTGCACAGACACCAACGGTTCTGATGATAGCAAGTCGGGCAATGCGTGAGCCATGAATATTTATACTTGATCAACCATTATTAAGTAATGTGATGATTCCTTTATTATAATCTATGACATCCTCAACAATTTAGATGAGGGTTTTAAAATCTCTACCCAAAAAAGAACCACAATGCCGCAATTGTCTTGTAAGTTTTCGAGATAATCCAACACATTTTTCTTGGCACTGTCTAAGCTTGTTTGAGAGCCGATGTATAATACCAGTACAATTTTTAAAACACATTTAACAAGATCGACTACAAGGTATTTACAAATGCGAAGTAAGATCGTATGAAGGACTTCGACAGGAGTATCTATTGAAGGGTCGTACAATTGTAGATCAAGCAGTCTGTCTGTCATTCTGTTTTTGTTTGTTTGGAAAGAAACAGAAATTGTTATTGCTTATGGGAAAATCGAAGCATGATTTAAGTTCGTACAAATGATATTTTTTACTACTCGTAAATTTGGACGTGATCTCAGCAATTTTTGGGTCTTGTGTTTCGTTCCGTAGAGTTATACTTTTTGGAGTTCCTCATGGAGTGTTTACGCAGTTAGAAAGCCTAAGGAAAAAGGGTTAAAAAAATACTATGTCCAACAAAAACAGTACTTAAGAATATCATCACTTTTCAGAAGTCACACTTTTTTTAAAAAATTGATTATATAAGCGAGTGAGGGGCTGTAAGTCCCGAATGACAAACATGGTATCCATACTATTAGCATTCACACAATTTAAATTGATTAGACAGTGAGGGGTTGTAAGTCCCCAACGGCTAAACACAGCATACATACAATAAGCATTTACATGATTTTAACTGATTAGTGAGTGAGGGGTTGTACACAACCAGTTAAAAACTTTAAATATTTCTTAAATTCTGCACCAAAAAGTAAATTCCCGTGTCAGATTGTTTTTTTAAACAAATAAAACTTTGCGATTAGGCGAAAAAACAAAATACGTGATTGAAGGCCAGATGTTATGAAATAAACAACTGAATAAAGGTTTTGTGCACCTTGAAAACTACTTTAGCGTCCTTTATGTGGGTCAGGATAGCAATTCGTCCAGCTAAGCATTTTTATTGCATAACAAAATGGAAGATACTTTTATTTTTTTGAAAAAATGACATGTAAAAAAAACAAAATCATTAGTTTCTTTCATTTTCTAAAATTTTGAAATAACGATTAGTGTTATGGAGCCACCAGAAAGTACCAAACTTGCACTTGTTGATAAGAGAATATTTGACAGTATCAATCTCAGTTTCGTGAGACATGTCAAGTAATTCCACCACAGTCAGTTTATATTTCAGCAAGTCCAAGATTTCTTCAGTTTTCTTGGTGAGGTGATTATTACCTTCGTCAGCTTGATAGACATAAATGAGGCTACTGTCATCGTGAAATACGATGGCTGGCCTGGGAACAAGTTCATACACCTCAACAATAGCCTGATCGTCGCGAAGTATCACCACCTTTCCAAGCAGACGACGCGCCCCAAGAGAATCTAAGTCAACATCCAGAATAGCCGTCATGTTCAAAGCAATCTTCTTTCCAGCAATATATTCAGTACTGCCGAATTCCCGATTAGCAGAATAGTACCTATCCTCACTGTACCTATCGAACCGCGCTTCGACCAAACTACCATGAGTTTTCATACCGTTATCCCAAACAAGACCCATCGCAATACTTCTCAGCAGTACCTCACAACCGTTAATAAGAGCCAAATTACGAGAAGGGTTTTGTTTGTTGGTCTTCATGACAATTGCCCTAATGTGTTTGTTGAATTGCTCGTTCTTTTCAGTTGCGAGAAGCAAACCGAAGACAATCCTCCACCAAATGGACAATCAAATGAGTCTTTAAGCGACTACACAATGGACCATTAGTTTTGACGTATGGAATCGTAGCACCATCAGATTGTTCACCAGAAAGACCATAGATCTCTTCAGAAGTAGTTTGACTGGGCACTGATGCAGTTGTCGTTGCTGTTGCTGTCTCTCCGCGAGTACGTCGGTTACTGGGAACAACGGTACGATCAAGGTTATCCAGAGCAATAACAGTAGTATCAACGTATGGAGGCAATAAATCGAGATAAGCAGAAAAGTTGGTATGTATTTCACAGTTATAACACAATGAGCAAAGCTCGCCAAGCTTTTCAAAAGTACTAATAACGTTATCCATTCGGTGGAATGGATCATTACGAAGGTTGAGGAAATCAATGTGGTCACGAGCAACTCTGAGAACAATTGGGAGCATCTGAATCATAAGTTTGAAGTCTCTTCCAAGAAAGCTTTTGTATTCTTTGAGATGCGTCGACAAATTGGTAAAAGCCTTAGACCCATACTTTGCACCCAAAGTACTAATGTGATCAACCTGCTTCTTGCTGAAAAAGCAATCAGCAGCTTTGTTGAAAGTGTATTTGATTAAACCAAGGCATAGGTCATGCAGTATTTCTACTGGTGTATCCTTGCTAGGATCCCAAGAAGACAACGTCAAAAGCCTTTTGCCAGCAGTTTCCTTGAAGCCGAAGTCCATCAAGTTTTCAACCATGATATAATCACCCTGTCTGTTACGAACACGTATCGAAAAACCAGTACTATCCGAGTCATCGATTGGAAATAAACTCATCCAGTGACCTTTTTCTCTTGGACCTGACATGTGTTCTTCGGCCGTGGTAATTCTATTAGGATCAAAAGCATCCGCATGTAGACACCAGAAACACTTTCTACACGGATAAGTAGCTGTTGAAGCTTTCAAGCAAGAAACCTCGGCATGACGAGGATTGTCAGCCTTGATAAACAAAAGGGGAGCAACAACAAAAACTTCTTCTTTGAGAATAGCATCAAACATCGGCAGACCAGTTTCCAGTTTCTTCAAATCGGGGACAAGGGAAAACAACTGTTCAATAGCAGTATGACGATTTGATCCACATATAAAAAATTGATTCAAATAATGATTGGCAACACTAAGAGAAACAGCGACGGGATTCATCGACCACGAATCGAAACAATTCCATTTTGATGTGGAATTGCCACTGGTATCATCAGAGAAAAGGTTGTACGGAATTACTTTAACGACCTGGTAGTTTGGCGAATTGGAATTTATACTTCTTATACGTGATCTAATGGGCAGTGGACGCTTGTGCTTATTACCAGTATCAATCATGTCATGATAAGCGCGAATCAATCGAGTATTAGCAACAACATCTCTAGAACAAAGATAATCGTCACCATTTATTCGTTGTAAGCTGGTAAATTCATCGAAGGATTTATGTTCGGCACGAAAGACATTATTGATGTCAAGGTCGGTTATGGGACAGTGGAGAAGGATGTCGTATAACCAGCACATTTCAAGATTATTATCGGATTTAATTGGATACAAATCAACGTTCACAATTTTTGATATTTGGAATATCTTGGCCACTTTGAAATAATGGCGATCACGAAGAGGAATATGGCTCTCAGACAGCAAAGAGACTTTATCCGATACCCAGAGTTGAAGATTTAGACCAGTAATTATCATGGGATACTCGAACAATCTATCACAATTCCACTTTTCACCTTGACTTAGCTTGATTCGTTGGTTAGGTGTTCGATCAGAAAGATCTGACAGGAAACCAGACATACAGGGATTACCTACGAGAAGTCGCAAGTCTTCAGATACATCATTGAGAAACAAGTCAGGCTTTAATGCAACAACAACAGGAACAGCGGCTGCAGAAGCAGTTGTATTTGTTGTTGCAGCAGGATCAGTGGCAGTAGCAGAGGTAGTGGCAGGAGCAGAGGTAGAAGCGGTAGCAGGAGCAGAGGTGGAGGCAGAAACAGAGGTCTAAGCTGCTGTAGCAGTACCAGATGTGCTAGTTGATGTGGCAGGTTCAGTAGGTTCGACAAGAAGTTCGCCGTTATCATCTTTCGCACAATGAGGAGCATGAGGAAAACAAGGTTTACAACTTTTCTTGGATTTGTGAAATCTGGAAACGCTGTGAGTAGTGGGATAGCCACGGAAATCATAAATAACATCAGAAGGATCCAAAGCTAGTTGAGCTCTGTACTCTTTGATTGCAATTTCAGCCATATATTTACCATAATCAAGAACTGATTTGATTTGGACCTCTAAATACTTAAAGCTACCAGACTTGAAGAATAGAAGGTGTGATAGTTGAGGATAGAAATAAAATAAATAAAAAACAATAAAGTACTTTGAGACTGCTTATAAGTTTTATTAGGAGTAAAAGTAGATTCAAAGATTCAGAGGGTTCTATTCTAACTATCAGTTTGCATATTTATATATGTTAAGAGAAATCGGATTATAAATTTAGTTTGATGGATAAGTTACACAGCACTAAAATAGTGCTTGTAGTTGGATATGATATAATGTATAAGAATCTAGTTCGTGTTGTGATGTAATAATGTATGGGATGATGAAATGAGATTTAATTTAGTATTGTTTTATGGTGTGATTGATAACAACAGTAGGTGGATCACCACAGAAGGGCATGCATTATGTATTCATCTTTGAGAAGATATGCTGGATTGTCGTTGACATCACCACTTAAATTAAGATATTCATCATTACCATCATCGCCACCATCACCATCAGAGCCGTTGTTGACGTCGTTAACAGGACCGGGAGGTTCATCAGATTGGCTATCATCATCAGACTCCCCTCCGTTGTTAAAATAATTGTTGAAATAGTCAAAGGCATTACCACCATCGAATTCTTCTTCACCATCATCACGCCCATCATCATCACCGTCACCATCATAATCATCATATTGATTTTTATCAAATTCATTTGCAGGTTCAGACAATGGTTCGGCAGTGCGTTCAGTTGGCATTGGTCTAATGTATATTGATTCAAGTAATTTAAATTTATTTAACAGCCATAAATAACTTTACCTTTCAATGAACTCCATATCAGAACTACGAGATTCGCTTAGCGGGATATTAGGTTGCTCGTCAGAGGTATTCCTAAAAATAATAATGATAAGTACAAACTGACTAGTTTTAAATTAATGAAGACACTCACTTACTGTTGTTGGATGTCATTGGCAGGTAGTGATTCTTGATTGGACTGAATCGCCTCCAGAAGTTCTAAATGGTATCCTGATCTTTGATGCACTTTAAAAGAGTGTCGATTGAATGTACTGTATTTACATAACACACAAGTTTGCTCCTGAGGCAGTAAAGCAGGTTTTGTACGGAACTTATTTGTTCCAGGTGTTTTTTTCATAGAGTTTTAAAATTAAAGTAAGTTGTTTATAATAAAATAAAGAATTTTTATAGAGTGCACTCTGGGGATTGTGTTTGCTTTATACATCATTCAGATCAAAAAATGTGTTTATTGCTTAGCTTATGCGGACATAAGCTGTCAATTTGATTGCTGCCAAATTTACAAGCGTCATTGTGGAACGATATTTTGTCACGCAACCCAACTTTCTTAGGTCGCTTTTCTTTCTCTTACGTATTTTTTTTTAACCATGGCGTGTCTTTACAAACGCGTGATAATTGCTTGTAATATTATGATGCTTATGAACAATGTTATGTCATAGAACATCTGTCTTAACATTACTATCATAAGGCATTCGACTAATTCTTCTGTCGCAGTCAGTTTAATCATAAGTTAAACGCGAAAAAGGTGGCTATTTCATGACTTGTGCAATAACATATTCTTCAATCCCCTTTTACTTTCAAGATGCGTATCTATAAAGGTATACCTCATTCTTTATTGTGCTTCCCTGTAATAATATATCACTAACAAACGCCTTTTTATTTTTTAGAGGCTCTTTTCTCTTTGAAATACCGAAAGTTGTATCTTGGGGATTATTTTACATCCTAAACTAATACATAACGCGTTTCATTTGTCAATAGATATATCGCCCAAAGCTTTATACAAGGTACTATAATTTTAACATTAATCGTTATCTGTTTTACTAAACACATTACTCACTTTATAAATTAGCTCATGATACTGCTTAAGCACGGATAAAATGTAAGTACAAAATCTACCACAGACACTTGAATATCACATTTGATACCTTTTTCCATAGCTTCAGCTCAAACAGAATCGGTTTTGCGTGGGTTCTCTAGCTAAAGTTTATTGTCTGCTATACGTGTCAAACGTGGCCTGTCTAGGCTACGTGGTCTACCCTGTTTGTCAAGGCTGAATAGCCTGCCTGGCCGGCCTGCGTGGCCCCGAGGGGCAAACAGGGGCTTTTTGCCGGTTTCTGATTGTGTGGGCCAATTTTTTATAAAAATGAATTTCGCTTTTTAAGGCAATTTAAAAAAAAACTATTTTCGTATTTTATATTTGTATTTTATTGTTTTGTTTGTACAGCAAGGAAACGTAAACAAAACCACAAAACCAAAAAGAAAATATTTTTGAAAACTATTTTTACTTTTTTTTTTTGGGAAAAAAATGGTCTCGAAATTTTAAAGTTTCCACCTGGTTGTGTAGTTCCCGAACGGCCAAACACAGCATGCGTACAATAAGCATTTACATGATTTTAACTGAATAGTGAGTGAGGGGTTGTAAGTCCCGAGCGGCCAAACACAACATATATACAATAAGCATTTACACGATTTAAATTGATTAGTGAGTGAGGGGCTGTAAGTCACGGACGGCCAAACATAATATCCATATTATGACTATCTGATAATTCACGGCCTTTGATTTAAGTTAGACGGAGTGACTGGCCAAGTAAAATTGATAATTTAAAGGGCTGCCCGTTTTGGGTTGTTTTTTTTGTAGTAACGTAAAATGTCACTTGCTTTGCTTACGGCACAAGAAAAGGCTGAACGCAGAAGAGAAAAGAATAAGTTGGCACAAAGAAAGTATCAATTGCGATTACGACAGCAGAGAATTGAAGAAAAGAAGATCCAGAAAACGCGTAGAATTCGGGGAATGAATAACTTGTTGAAGTGTAAACAACGGGACAGCTTTACCCCAGAAGAAAATGAAGCACACCGGGCTCGCATGAGGCAGTACGTACATAATCGTGCTCAAAATGATCCTCTTTTTATGGAGGCAGAAGCCCAAAGAGCAAGAAGAAACCGTGAGCCGAGTTTCGCCCAGAAGATAGAAGTGACATTCCTGAAGAATCTTGTTCTATTAGCTCATCTGCTTCAGATGTTGAATCTGGGGATGAAGATGGTGATGATGATCGTTCTGAAAGACCCAACAGAAGACGTCTTAATTGTGAAGTAATTAACTATATTTCTAAAAAAAAAAAAAAAAAAAAAAAAAAAAAAAAAAAAAAACTAACATGCTTATAAATAGAAAATAGCCTGGGAAAGAGTCAGAAAAGAATGGGCTGTACCAAGGTATGCAGCTATTGCGGTAAATGTTTTTCTCGTAAATGCTATAACACCAAGACCACCAAAAAAAATTACAGAATGAGTGGAATTGCGATGTGAGTATTGTCAAATTGGCCTTTTGACTCGTACACAATAGCCAAGTAAACACAATTAACACAACCAATGTAAATACGACAGCTCGTTTTTGCGATCTTTGTAGAGATAAAATAAAGCAGAATTTCAGACCTGCTTTGGCACTGGCTGATGGATTGGATTTTCCTGAGACACATTGCCGCTTGGACGATTTGCCAAGATTGGAGGAACGATTAGTTGCAGGCAGACACGTATTTCAATCAATTTGGACACTACATGGCAATAGTGGGCAGTACAGAAGCAAAGATGGTATTGTTAACGTGCCCGTCAATGTTGATACGTCTGTTTCAGCACTCCTTCGTCAATTGGATGATAGCTTCATTATTCATTTGGGCCTGGCTCGTAGAGTGAGATATTTAAAAGATTATATCAAGGGAAATATTTTCACAGCTAAAGTGCGGATAGCTGCCATCTTTTTGCAGACGCAGCCTCTTTATATAAAACATGAGATTGAATTGGATGACACTTGGATGGAATCAGTTATAGTTAAGACAAACTATGTTGTGACGGATAGTGGTATGAAATATAGACACCATCCGTTAGTGAACATTGTTTTACTGGTGAAATTTTTTTGTTTTCTTTTTCGTTTTCGTTTGTTTTTTTCTATAAAGGCATTTCTGAAAATGAGGCTCCCACAAATAATACAAAGGAAAATCAAAACAATAATGATAATGAAGCAGAAGTTGAGGAAGAAAAAGATGATGATGATGATGAAATTGAGAAGGTTGATCAGGAAAATGGCAACCCTGAGACCCAAAATGGTATGGGCTACATCGTATATCTAGCTTTATGTCGTTTATATATTTGCATAATTATGTCCATAAGACCAAGAGGATACTGAACCAAATCTTGGCTGTAACAAAACGGCTACTATTTCAGATAATTCCCAGCCTGCCAATGTCAGTTTAAGAATGGTCCCTGGTAAAAATAGAATCCTTCTTTCACTTCTTACAATTAAAGATAGTATTTATTTATCGTTTCCAGAAGTATTCTGTGGTGAACGGGTACAAAACCGGATAAAAAAGGTATTAACCTCGAACGTGGCCAAATCGTTTGCTCGTCGAAAAGACAGAAGGTGTGTCCCAAGATCTGACGTCTTATTTTATCTTGATCGATCATTGATGCTAAAAAAATGGCAAGTAATGTCAATATCATGCTTAGACAAAAATCGAAGGGAAATGGTGGGGCATATAGCGAAAATGAGATGTCAAACGACGAGATGGTTGATAGCTGATAAATTGCACTTCTCCCAGTTTTCTTTGTCAGATATATTTCATAATCATCTTCTCTTTTCTTTCCTCTTTGTGCTAAAACACATAATAAATGCTACTGTCTATAAAAAGAAATATGTTTCACGGGTAAAAGGTCGGGGACACTTGACCCGGTTTTAGGGAAATTTCTACTTTCTAACACCACTGTAGGCCCCTGACCAATGGGAGACCAGGGAATCTTAGGAACAATCATAAATCAAGCACAGCGATTTTACGACGAACAATAATACCAATGAATGGTCCATTGTATTAAACTACGATGGATCTGAGCTGTCAAAATGCACAAGCCACAATATCTTCAATTATCTATAAACAAAAAACTTATTCCACACCCGTAAAGTTGCCTTTTTGGGATATCCACACCCGGCTCCCGACTCTGACAGCGGAATATGAAATATCTGGGTGTGGTACTACTGTTTCCACACCCAAAAATTAATCCACACCCAAAAATTAATCCACACCCAGAAATTAATCCACACCCAGAAATTAATCCACACCCAGTTATTCAATTCACATAAAAAAAATCTTTTTCCAAATTTATAAAATAAACACTGACGAAATTTGTTTAATATGTAAGTTTCACGTGTAGTTATATGAAGCTTTATACGAAAAAAACAGCCCATATTAATACGGATATTATCAGATTTAGAAATGAACACAGACAATCAAAACGTGTTTTATTTGAATGACACGACCTATACTGTCCAGGAACCTCTTCCTGTATTTCCTATCAATGGATACAAGACTGCAGAAGAAGTTGTAAATGTTATTAAGGAGTATGGTATACGTAATAACTTCGCTACTATCATCAAGAAAAAAGAGTCCAACCATACACATAAAAGAGTTCATGTTGCTTGTAAGTACTCTGGGGCTCCAGATAAGCGAACTCTCGGGGCAAACTCCAAAAGATTGCATGCTACCTTCAAAAAAAACTGCCCTTACATTGTCAAAGCATCCTTCACCAAGAAAATTGGGGGCTACAAGATCGTAAACGCTGATGTTCCTGGAGATTTGGTGCATAACTGTGGAAATCGATGAAGATTTATAAAATAAAAACAAGAAAAAATTATCAAACTTGCAAAAATTAACTAAGGCTTTATTAAACAAATAAAAAGGGGGTCTTTATATACACATTATTTCAGACATTGATCACAGACGGGCTGATGACAATTGTGGGTAGATTTATCCAGACAATACTCGGATGTAATGATCCCGTATAGAACAGCCATAATGAGATGTCAATAACAATAACAATAACATTCATTCTTAAACTGTGTATGTCTTGTAGCACAATATTCAGGGGAAGATGTAGTTCTTAATAAAGATAGCTGTGGCACCTCAATGTGGCCGATGTAACCTTCATATGTTTTCATATTAATGTTATTATTTAAGTGTATGTCTTATACTTGTATGAAGGATGATATGAGATCAAGCCTGTACATAAAGTAAATGATCAGTATTTAATATAAAGTATCAATAAGAATTATATTTAGGATTATCAAGTGGAAGATTTAAGAAGTGTAGATAGAGTCATATATTAAGTATATAGCCTCGATCACGACAATAACCACCCATTAGACTTCGAATCAATGAAAATCACTCCAGAGTTTAAGAAGTCATTGATCACTGAAAATGACTTGGTGGTAATAAATGCTATGGTTAATGCTAACATACCTATGAAGCAAATAAGGAAGACAGTTCTTTTTGAAGGGAGCAATATCCCTAAACTTACCTATCAAGATGCGAGCAATTGGTTTAAGAAGACAGAGCCAATCAATTTGAACGTAGACAACGCCGGCTATGATTTGATTAAAAAAATTGAAAGTGCTGGATATCTTACCAGATATGAATTTGACGTAGGAACAAACAGACTTAGCTCCGTATTCTTCACAAAAAAAGATGGCATGTTGGATAGAGCTAGTGTCTGCAACGACGTTTTTATTGTCGATGCTACCTATAGCATGAACAACTTGAAAATGCCTTTGATCTGTGTACAAGGTGTCAGTAGCATAGGGGGGGAGAGCTTAAAAAACTTTCCTGTCGCGATGGCGTTTGTTTCTAATGAAACCGAAAAAACGTACCAGTGGTTTTTCAGCGTATTGAAAGAAGTACTTGGAAAAAAGTCTATGGCCACTACGTTCCTTACCGACAAAGGAACAGGTATACTAGTTGGTTTAGAGAAAGTATTTCCTGAAAACAAGCATATGCTTTGTGTATGGCATATGTACCAGAGTGTAGACAAAGCCTTGTCTAACACCTTCCGGTCTAGTGAGACAAAGAAAAAGTGCGTTGATTTGGTCATCAAGATGCAAAGATCTACCTCGGTTGAAGAGTTCAATCAAATCTTGAAAATGTTCGAACAAACAACCAACAACAAAGCTCTCTGTTTGGAAGGCAAAGAAGGGTCTGGTTGGAGCTATTTTACCAGCAACTGGCTTGGTGAAATTACCAAGAAATGGGCTGGACATTTCACCAGAAATTACCAGCATTTTGGATGTGTATCCACTCAGAGAGTTGAAAGTGGGCATAGAGCTTTGAAAGATGGATTTGTCGGTCTTCAATCTGTTGAAAAGTCGTTTGAGTTGCTTGACAATTACCTCGTGTCACAACTCGAAAACCTTGAACGTTTGGAGAACTTGGAAAAATTCAAAGTTGATATTTTAATGCAAGAAAACAAACACCTTTCCAACATACAAGGAAAAGTGTTTAAGAGGGCTCTTTTAACGGTCCATGAATCATTGAACGCTTTGGAGATTTCCGATCTCAGTTTGACTTGTGCTTGTACCACAAAACTTTTTTTCGGCCTACCTTGCCCTCACACTATCAAGGAGTGTCTGAAAAATAGCACTATCATTCCAAGCATGTTTGACGAACGTTGGATTTTACCTTCCAAGAAATCAGCAGACACCGGATGTTTAGATGGTGAATCTGAAGAAAAAGAAGAACCTTTGGAATGGATGGTGCTTCTCAAAAAACTTGAAAGCAAGTTTAGAGATTGCTGCACCAATCAGCAAGTGGAGAAGCTCTCTGACTTGGTTAGAAGAACAACTGCCGAGTTGGAGGACATAACAAGTGGGGACGACACATACGTCAAGGAAATGTCCCTTCCTTTGTCTGAGGAGGTGAGAACTCCCGGAAGAAAGAAAAATTTGTTCCGACTTTCAAGTATGAGAAAAGACTTTGCCGTCTCAAGAAGTAATCAAAGAGCTTCCAAAGTCATGACGGCAAAGGTAAGAAGAGTCAGTGAATTAATTTAGTATTCTGTAAAATTAACAAGTCTGTATTTTTGTAGTATATTTTGTCGAAAGCAGAAAAGAGTTCTGAAGTTTTGAAGGTTGAGCGATTTGGAAAGAGAAAGGCAGATTCCGGTATCAGATTAATTACATACATGTGGCTTTATTTGTTAATAACCTTATCAACTCTGTTTTTACTATAGGTTTGTACTTGCCTCCTAAAAAGTCTCGTACGTCAACAGATTTTAAATCTGATAAAAATTCTTTGTACTTGCCTCCTAAGAAGGCTCGTAAAATAGCTGAATGTATTATCGGTGAGCTTAAAACCGATTTGCATAATGATGTACAAAAAGAACATTTATTGGATATATTTAATCCAAAGGGAGACGGATGGTGTGGATGGAGAGCTGCAGCTAATTTTTTCGAAGGCAACCAGGACAAATTTCCTGTTGTCAAAGAAAAAATGTTGAAGGCTTTTCATGCCAATAAGGAAAGCTACTGGTCTTTGTTGGATTTGGATAAAGAACGTGATCTGGAGAGGTTAATCACGAGTGGTACCAACTGGGTGGATGGTGATGGCGATGCTGCGTATCGAGACTGGTTTGCCACTCCTGAGTGTGCCCAAGTTGTGGCCGATGCGTATGGGATTTCTGTGGTGGTTTTTCCTTGGGGAGATAACGAAGCTTTGACTTTCCTCCCGCTTGCTCTTCCAAAGAACACCAGCGTTAAGCCCCCCTCTCCTCTCGTTTTGCAAAACGTCAAAAACTGTCACTGGATTAGTCTCAGGATGAAACATACTTGTAAAAACTGGCCGGTTGTAGTTGATTGCTACCGAAAGCATCCAAAGTACTTGGAGATGTTTAAGACGTATTGGAACAAATGGGGCCAGTTCCCAAAACATAAAGAAAGAACCATCGGTATCCCGGAAGATGCTTTCATCATAGCTGTATCTGATGACAAATAATAAAAATTTCAATGCAATCTTATAGCCGTTTCATAATGGAACCAGAGCTACAGAGTGAAACCACCAGTGTGATCATTTTTTTCCTGTTGGTGTTAATAGTATGACATTACAATATTAATTTGTATTTGACAGGTTAAAAACGTTTATCCCGATTTCTTTTTCATCAATCGTATTCAGGACATATAAAGACTTGATATGCATAATCTTCACTCATCAATATTCATACGACATTAAATCCCAGTACAATTATAATTGTACTGGTGACGTCCATTTCGAAATCTTTCAATAGTCACCTAATTAAGCATCCGCAGTTATTACAAAGAAGCGATCCCGGTAATGAATGAACCTTCTTCGCTTTTTAACTTTCTTAATCATTGATACCTACATCATTTTTTTAACTATGTCCGATAACATCAGCTCTATCAGCCCAAACGTTCTTTATTTACCCCCAAGAGTAGACAAGAGAACTCCCGAAGAACGTGAAAGAGATAACGTCGCTATGGCAAAAAGTGCAGCAAGAATCGAGGAATTAAATTCTCGTTTGGCGATAAAAATGCACCAAGACGACTTTGAGCCTGGGCAGCTTAAATGCCCTGATTGTCCCGTTACCTTCAGCAACAAAGCTAATCTTTACAAACATTTGGCTAAACAACATAGGACGCAGGTAGAAACCATCAAGGGTCGTTGCTACAAAGGTGGATGTCGTAATGCCAACCTCAGATATTACGAGAAAAAGAAAATGGAAAAAACGTTAGCGAATCAAGATTCAGATTCTATGACAGCAACTCAGCTTCGTAATCAGAGATACTACCGCCAAAAGATGTTGAATGAAGCAGTAACAATTACGCGTGCTCATATATTGGATACACTCTTTGTGGATTTTGACGAGGAGCTTTCCAAATTGTCAGGCGATAAATTAAAAATGATCAGGGATTCCCGCAAATTCCATTTCACCAATTACTATGAGGACATGAAAGTGCAGTATAAGCTTATTGCCCGTTATACAGACGTACCTGATACGTACCATAGCCGTATTGCCACTATCAAAATTATGCTAGATTTTCTTCACTTGGTTTTCCCTTCCAACATCAAGAAGGATTACGATGCAAAGCGTGTCGTACCAATGCTTGTCGGTATTGAGGTGGAAAATATGCCTGAGACATTAGCCGTAGGGGAATCAAACGAAAAGCACATAGAGGAATTAAAAAAATTCCTTTTCACGAAGAGTAACAAACTCGGAACATGCCGTAGAATCATAATGGCTAAGCTGACTATGGAGCTTCTTCACCGTTGTTTTGCTGCGAATGATTACATATACGCCAGTGTCAGATCAAACTGTATCTCTTTTCTTAGCCTCTTGGGTGAACCTTTACTTCCTTCCCCAACTTCAGCAGAATAAAAGCTACATTCTATTTTTTTTTTTACTAAGTTGATTTCCACTTAATTTGTAAGACTTTTCGATTCCCAGTCAAAAGCCCACTTAATTTTTAAGATTTTTCGATTCCCAGTCAAAAGCCCACTTAATTTTTAAGACTTTTCGATTCCCAGTCAGCCAAACGCCCACTTAATTTTTAAGACTTTTCGATTCCCAGTCAGCCAGACACCCATCTAATTCGATTCCCAAGGCAGAAAAAAAAAGATAAGCACTTCTCTACCACTTAATTTCTAATATTTGAAGCTTTTCAGTGTACATTGTTTGTCTCGAATACAAAATTCAAGTGTATATGAGCGTGCAATCAGCGCTAAAAAAATACGGGTGTGGAGAAATCATGGGTGTGGAAATGCTACGGGTGTGGAAAAAAAAAAATATCCACACCCAAATATTTGAGTCTCAGCTGCTAGAGTCGTGTACCGGGTGTGGATATCCCAAAAAGGAAATATTACCGGGTGCGCGTTAATGGCTCTGTTGTATAATACCCTTATATATCCATTTTATATGCATATCAATTTTATCTGTAATTTCACCTCATAATCCATAATCCCTTTTGCCGTCGATATGTTATAAAAAATATATTCAGTTATTCATAACATAAACACATAACTGTTCATAATACAAGGATATAAATTTTGATAACCAAGGGACAATTTAAGGATGCCATTGAAATGCGGCCAATAATAGTACAACAATTGATGGCACTCATGATAAATACGACCAATAATAGTAGAAATTGATGGCATTCGAAAAGGTTACGGTCAAAAAGTGCAGAAGTTGATCGCATTCGCGAAGATTACTGTCAAAAAGTGTGAAAATTGACCGCCATCGCAGCAACGACGGTCAAAAATTGACCACGATAGAAATTTTGCGGTGCACTAGTCCGTATTTAGATGTAGAAAAGCGACAGTTATTATTAAATAACAAATGTGATAATGAGTACCAGACTTCAATTAGTCAGTTTAGGTTAGCTATTGTTTATAAAAGAAAAAAAAAACTCTGAGAGTGATCTTAAACGACGTGATATTGGATAAGACAATTGAGGTACAAATTTAGTAGTATACAATGAAGGACGAGTAAAGAATATAGTGCTTTTAGATGTAAAAAGATAAATAGTTTTTTTCAATAAACTTCTGCAAGATGTTGTGATCGTAAAAATACAAAAGATAACAGACTGCAACAAAAGGCGGAGGGAATACTGCTTGGTATGAATTACAAGATAATTTTTGAAATTAGGTGAAAAATACGCTTAATGTGTATTGTTATGATGATTTCGACTGACATAGTTTAACAGTATATTATCCTTCCTGAATTGCTCAAAGAAAGACAGTATTAAGATTCCCCTTTTTTAGGGAAATCTTGTATACGACAAGTATCTAATCTATGTCAATCTTGGAAATTCAAACAAAAAAGCTGTATGTATAAAATTCATGTGATGATCTGGCTTACTTCTAATAAAATCATCATCATAAAAATAACATCAGATACACTTACATCATACATTCTACACTAAAATATAAATATCTCAGCATCCATACTTGATAAAGAAAATACACTTCTTTAGTCTCTACACGTCTTTAACTAAAATAGTGCAAGAAGACACTGCACTAAAATAGTGTACTTCCATTATGCAATAATTTTATAATTTAAATTCAGACATCTTATATATATCCTTTATTCTTTGACCTTGATAATCCCTAATTCTCTTTTAACTGAAATAAAGCATACCAACAGTCTCAAAGTATTTCTACTTTTGTTTTATTTCTTTTGTCTGAATTTTTATTATCCAAAACACCACAATTCACCTCAATTTTAAAAAATGGCTATATCGTACTCTTTTCTTTTTTTTTTTTGGCAATATAATTCTAATTTTTCAATGATCAATCAAAAAGAAGATAAAGAAAAATGTGTAGCAAGTCAAATTCGTGGTGAATCTATGAATGCTTATATTGGGGTCAGTGAGAGATGATAATTGTGTTGAGTATTGGAATAGGCACAAGGCTATTATAAAACAACTCGGCTTTTATCAATATAATCTAGTAAATTCGTAAAATCTCAAGTCGGGTCTAAAAAGTAAAGGACATCATCTGAAAATTTACTTAAAAAGGGAACAAAGCGAGGATGATACACTAGTAGATGGGTTCAAGAATCGTATGTGAGAGTAATAAGATGATAGATATTTTCAATTGGCTATGCGATAGAAGGATTAAATATAGCTTATCTTTGATGACTAATTTCTTTTCATCATCGGTTGTTATTATTTTTACCGCATATATATTAAGAATAGTTATCTAACGGTGTTGATTGTAAAATGGTTACCGGATTCAGTGTGAGAAGCCATCTAAAGCACATTATAAAGAAAGAGTATGCGCAATACTTCAAAAATGTAGGCGTATTTATCACAATGAACTGGTAATTTGATCAGTATATGTGCTAAACAAAGGTTTTATACAGTCATATATTGTCGAATTTTTTCATCGTGATTGATTACTCCCTTATTTCCCTCAATGAAGAAGAAGAGCAAGGATGAACAGTCATAGCAAGTCAATAAACAAGCAATTCGGCTGTGATACGAATCGAATTCTTTTTTAATTGTGCATGTCCTTGTTTAAAATGTCGTACGAGTACTAGTCAACATAATAGAGTTTAATTTAAGAATGTGCTCTTCAACCCAAAGTTAAATCCATGATATTTTACAGGTAGATATTGGTGCCCGTCACTTCTTGAATTCGGAGGACGATGTTCTAAAAAAAAGGGGGGGTGGGTGAAAGGAGAGTCATCGGATAAAACTTGTGTATACGGAGAGACAAAGTTCCCAGGATGCAATTGAATGTATTAAAGCGCACAGTCTGAAAAATTGCCTTATTTCCTGATAATAAATTAACTTTCTGATGTGAGAGTAATGTTTTTTTGGAATAAGCATGAAGAGAGAGAAAATACGAGCAGGGGTTACCATCCGTTATGATTAATAAAATTAGGTTTGCGTCAATGTTTGACCAATATCTTTATAGATTTTTATCCATATAAAAACAGGTGCAATAAAAAAAACCTGTTTTGTTAGATTATTGACTTTGTGCATTACATAAAAAAATAACCTATTATCCTTGGATAATGTAGGGTCTGCAATGTACTTAACGCATATTGACATTTCATGCATCCATCAAACTGCTTTTCCACGACCGTCAATTTTTTTTTAATGCACTAAATTAATACCCATCTTGTTTTCGATGCGTAGAAAATTAAATTAGTTTTTCCAAAAACGGTAAGACATGTAAATATACGCTCTCCACTTACTATCATTTGCAGTATGAAAAAAAAAACAGTACGTAGATGCTTATCAACCTTATCTTTTTGTATATGTACGCCATCCCAACAGATCATTGGCCTAAACTTTTCTTTTTCTTAAAATGACGCTTTCAGGGGGTCTGTGTAATGTCATGTACTCCCATCTCTCTGTAGGATATAAATATGTAATTGTCTCGCAGCCCCACAGGCATTTAGGGGTTTTTTATTTTTTCTAAATAGCCATGCCGAATAAATTTCGTTACCAGGGTAAATAGAACTATATTGCTTATTGCAAAGCGCTATTCCTTTCTTCAGTTACAGAATTATTGGGTCCTATTTTTAGAAGTCCAGTTATTTTTAGTAGGAGAGCCTATTATTTTAATAGCAGAGAAGATCAACACTGGCTGTAGGATTTCTTTGACAATTCAACCAAAAAAAAGAGATGAAAGAACTAGACTTCATTTTTTGGGACAGACGGAATACGAAGTCTTTGCACGACCTCAAATTCCATGACCGCAGCTTTTAGTGTGAAGGCCCTAAAAAAGGAAAAGTGTGAGATTTACCCATTGGTTGCATTTCGAGCCACTTTTGTGGCAATTTTATTTTAAGGGGAAGTGAAATGACGAGTGTTGCGCGGAACCGGCGTGAATTGTCGACATTTCCTTTGATGATGAGAACTGCGCTTAAATTAAAAAAAAAAGTAGACTTTCTCAATGACAATAACGTACACATGGTATGCATATGATTATCGAGAAAACTTTAATCCCCCCCCCTTTTGTTGATTCTATTTTTGCCACTGACCTTATTTTTTAATTACAAACAAACTTTTATGATTTGTTGATCCGATTTATTCTGTTTCGCGCGCGCGCGTGTGTGCGTGCGTACTCTACACACCGACCGGTGTTTTTTTTTGCGTCTATGCCATATTTAGCGTCTTAATATCTGAGAGACATGATCTTTTTTTTCTTGTTATAATGCAAAACATGTCAAACGTGTAAAAGACAAACATTGGAAAGAGGAAGAATATGAAGTCTAAGCATTCCCTTTATTTTAAACATAAATAATAAATAAATGAAAAATACATGCTTTAAGCCTGGTTAAGCTGTTACCTCCTTCTTTTTTTATTATAAAATGAGGTTCAACACCGCCCCGCAAGCTCATCTCCGAATAAAACCAAGTTATTTCATTATCTCTTTCTTCTTTTTTTTCTTCTTTTTCCTCTCTCCTCACATTTTATTATGCCTGAAATTATTAAAGAAGGTTATCTTTCTTTGAAAGAAGAAGGCCTACGAGCATGGATCTGGTCAAAGAGATATTGTGTACTTCGAGACCAGTCTTTAACATTCCATAGAAATGAGGTGATTTTCAAATGCAATGGAGGGGCACGAGGTTCTTTTTTTAACTCGATTATTATTTTAATATTTTAGGCAGGACAATGTATTGGCTTGTTGTTTTTGAAGGAAATTGGCTCAGTAACAAGAATTGACTTGAAACCATACTGCTTTGAAATTGCAGCTAAAGACAAGACTTACTTTGTTTCTTGTAAAAATGATGAAGAATTATATAGTTGGATGGACGAAATTTACAATGTAAGAAATCCCAGGAACAAAAAAAAAAAAAAAAAAAGAAAAAAGAAAAGAAAGGACACTAATACATATTTAAAGAGGTCCTCAGTTGGAACGTCTGGCCCAACTAATTTTGTACACAAGGTCCATGTGGGATTTGATCCAATAACAGGCGCATTTACAGTAAATTTCATATAAACAAACCCTAAATATACATTGATTAATTTATTTATCATTCAAATAGGGCTTACCCGACCAATGGACACGATTATTAAAAGGATCTGCTATTACTGCAGAAGACGCCGCCAAAAATCCTCAAGCTGTTATTGATGTACTCGAGTTTTATGCTGAACAAACCAAACGTGAAGAGGAAGAATATGGTGCTTCTCAGCTCCAAGGTGCCGTAGAACGTATGAGTGGCGTCAATTGGGCTAAATTAATGCAAGAACAACAGTTAAAGGACCAACAACAACAATTACAACAACAACAAATGAAACCCAACGTCAAATTACCACCAAAAACTATACCAATGAGACCTGCCCCTCCTCCTCCTACTTCGGGCCTAGCCGATATGAAATTACAGGATCAACCTCCACCACCAAGACCCACACATAAAACGAACTTAATCACACCAGCTTTACCCGTAAGTTTTTTTTTTTTGTTTGTTATTTAAAAAATATAATTAACTCTTCAAAAGGGAAATTATGCTTTACCATCGAGAGATCCAAATGGAAGCCCGATCCCTACTGGCAAGTCCACAAAGGACATGAAGCTTAAAAAATTACTAGGACCTGAAACAACTGAAGAAAAGAAGCCTAGTTTAGACTATTACCAACAACAACAAAATTATAGAGAGACTGAGAAGGAGAGGGAGCGTGAAAAGGAAAGAGAGCGATTACATCGTGAAAGAGAAAGAGAGAAGGCTGCTGCTCAGGTGTCTTCCAAAAAGAAGGTTGAACAAAGAATCAGTACAATGTCTGAAGCTCAAATCATGGAGAAGCTTCGTTCAGTGGTTTCAAAGGGTGATCCTACCGAATGTTATAAAAAGATCAAGCGAGTTGGTCAAGGGTAAATATAGATTATCTTGTTGGATATACATGTGTTTTTAATAATCTTTTTTTTTTTATTAGTGCTTCTGGTTCTGTCTATGTTGCCAATTCTTTAGCTACCAACACTAAAGTGGCTGTGAAGCAAATGGATTTAGCTCACCAACCACGTAAAGAGTTGATCGTAAATGAAATCCTAGTGATGAAGGAGTCTCAACATCCCAACATTGTGAATTATTTGGATTCTTTCCTTATTGGCAATGCTGAACTATGGGTTGTCATGGAATTTATGGAAGGAGGTGCTTTAACCGATGTTATTGACAACAATAGTAAAATGACCGAACAACAGATTGCCACTGTCTGTCTTGAGACCGTCTCCGGCCTTCACCATTTACACTCGCAAAATATCATTCACAGAGATATCAAGTCCGACAACATTTTATTAAATGCACAAGGTCATGTTAAAATCAGTGATTTTGGATTCTGTGCTAAATTGACAGATCAGAAAAGAAAGCGTGCCACCATGGTAGGTACACCTTATTGGATGGCTCCTGAAGTAGTGAAGCAAAAGGAGTACGGTGCGAAGGTCGATATTTGGTCTCTTGGTATTATGGCCATTGAGATGATTGAAAATGAACCTCCTTATCTTGATGAAGAACCCTTGAAAGCATTATACTTGATTGCCACCAATGGTACACCAACTTTAAAGAATCCCGAAAGATTATCAAGCGAGCTGAAATCTTTCTTGGCTGTTTGTCTCTGTGTGGATGTAAGATCTCGTGCCAATTCTTTGGAATTAATTAACGTAAGTTATTATAACATGTGTTTTGTTGTAAATACATATTAATTGTTTATTATGTCATATAGCACGAATTTCTTAAAAAGGCTGGTCCTTTAGAAATCCTAGCCCCTTTACTGAAATTCAGAACAAAGACTAAAATGTAAACCGAAATATGTTTCATAAACTTTTTTTTTTATTGCCCTGAAGAAGCCGGGTCAACCGGGGCAGGCCTAATAAAACATAAAAAAAAAAATATGTATATGATATGGAGGGGTGAATAAAAGAACAAAAATAGGAAATAGTGAATTGTATTTTGGTAAGGGAGGAAAAGGTGATGGAAAGGGAGGAAAGGGAGGATGGGTGTGGGATGGGGAAATATTACAGTTATTTTTTATGAAATTTTAGTTAATTGGTTGTATATATAGTATTTAAAAATCTTGGGCTTCACATTCAACTTCTGAACGTTCAATACCCGTGGCAGCAAGAAGCATATCAACATGCTTGGGTGCTTGAGGTACATCAATAACTAAATCTTCATAACCTTCCCAGAACTTCTTGAAGGCCAAGACAAACTCTTCCTTTGTAAGTAAGTTTTCCTTGAAAAGTTCGGCAATGATGTCACAAACAACTTGAACATCTTCGGTCTTCTTCTCAACAAAATCTAATAACTTGCCTGCAAAAATGACATGGTAATCGGTGTGATCTAATTCCTTGACGCATTCAACTAGTTCCTTCTTGTCACGAAGACTGAAATATTCTTCAATGGTACTCTTAGATTTACGAGCAACAACATCATCACTCATCTTGGGCTTTTCTTCAGTCTTCTCCTCTTCAGAAGATGCAGGTGCGTTTTCAGCACCACCACGAGGTAATAATTGTAACTTCTTTCTTTCACCAGTGGGCTCCTCTTCATGTCCATCACCACCTAAAGCACTGAACATATTCATGTGAGTAGCAGGACTGGCACTACGAGCTTCAGTAGGTGTAGTACCCTTCTTTTCAGTAGCAGCCTTAGAGTTAGTACGAGCCAAAGTGTTGAAAGGACTAGTGGAAGGACCAAGGATGTTACCACCTCTGGACTTAGAACGTTCAGCCTTACCCAAGTTATTGAGTTCATTAGGACGACCACTGGCACGAGGAGCAGCAGTAGGGCTACCAGGAACAGTGTTCCAACCATCGGAGACGGGAGCAGGTCCATTGTTTTGGTTATAGTTTTGGTTAGAATTGTTGTTGTGTTGAGAACCTTGACGTTGCATATCACGTCCACCGCCACGATGAGAACCTTGACGAGAGACAGGATGAGATGAGTTACCACGAGAGCTACCGGAACGCTTCATGTTTTCCTTTTCCTTTTCTTCACTGGCCTTCTTGGCTTGTTCGTGAATTTGGGCAATGGTGGCAGGAGCAGGTTGGTTACCACGCTTTAAAGTCCATTTACTCTTACGAAGATCAAAGACATCCAAGATCATGAACTTGACTCTGGAACTTAAAGTATCAGACTTGTACATTTCTTGCATTCTATCAAAGTAGGTATCGAGCCATTCCTTGTTCTTTCTGCTACTGGTATCAAAGACCTTACCCATGGTAGTTAATAACTTACACATGGTCTCAACCTCTTCGTCCTCAGGGTGTGTGGTATCGGTACAAAGCTTAATCAAACATTCAATCATGACACGATCGGTAAGCATTTGACGCTTGAAAAGTTCACCAATGAATTGGACAAGACCGAGACCTTGACGCTTGGCCTTGACAGCAGCATAATATTCTTCAGTCATCATCACTTCTCCAGGTGCATCTTCATCAATCTTGGGAAGACCAGTCTTCCAACCCTTTTCAAACTCTTGTTGACAACGGTTAAGAAGATATTTACGGTAAAGAGGTCCACCATGAACAGGTTCCTTTGTCTTGGGATCGATAATGTTGACATCTCTAATCTTGTCGTTTTGAGACATGAGATCGTACATCTTTTTACACAATTGAGCCCACATACTAGCAAAAGAAGCTTCATCACAAGCTTTGTCAAAAATGAGTTGAATGACAGTTCTTAAAGATTGACCATTTTCTTCCTTTTCGGATTGCTTTGCGTATTCCCAAATTTGATCAGAGATAGAATCGAATCTTTCGAGAGTCAACTTGTTAAGAAGAGACTTGATCTTACGGATAATCATTTCTTGGGAAACAAGGGCATCAGCAGCCTTTTGAGCATCAACAACTTCACCTTCGTTGGCAACAACAGTAGGAACCCAACGGTTCTCACTCTTTTCTAAAGGTACAACTTGATCAAGAGGAATAGTGGGTGCACCAATTTGTTCTCTAGGGGGACGACCACCCTTACCACCACGACCACTACGGTTTCTACCACCTTGAGAACCTTGACGTTCCATACCAGGTGAGTTGGGTCCATTGCTACCTTGACGGTTACCAAGAGGACGACCACCACTGAATTTACCCATCTCTCCACGTCCATCACGAGATCCATTTCTAAACATATTATCACCAGACCCACCAGGTGTACGAGGTCCACGACCACGTTCGGAAGTTTGACGACGATTAGATCCACGACGGTTATCATTGCCACCTTGGGAATCCTCACCAATGGTTTGGAAAGCGGTTAAATCCTCATCAGTATCAAGACAAAGCTGTTGGAATTGCATCAAGAAAGCAGAATCGTATGAGATCTTGCCGGTAGCAGGGTCTCTGGCCTTGGGAGCTAAAAACTCAGGAGGATAATCAATTGAGCTGAAATCTTCAATGACCTTCATAGGGGGACCCTTAACCTTGGGAGGTGCAGTAGGGGTAGAAACAGGTGAATCATTGAAAACGTGTGCAGGAATAGCGGACATATCAAGACGACCGGGTGCAACACCTCTGGCAGCTTTATCAGCAGTAATAGCAGCAATGCGCTCCTCCTCGGCAGGCTTATCTTCGGCCTTGGCTTCAGTAGCGGCAGATTTAGCATCTTCAGCAACCTTGGCATCAGCGGCAACCTTGGCATCAGCGGCAACCTTAGCATCAGCGGCAACCTTAGCATCAGCAGCAGTCTTAGCATCAGCAGCAGTCTTAGCATCAGCAGTAGCCTTAGCATCAGCAGCTGCCTTAGCTTCCTCAGCAGCCTTAGCTTCTTCAGCGGCCTTCTTTTCGGCAGCAACCTTGGCTTCTTCAGCAGCCTTCTTTTCGGCAGCAACCTTGGCTTCAGCAGCAGCCTTAGCCTCTTCAGCAGCCTTAGCATCAGCAGCTGCCTTCTTTTCGGCTTCTTCCTTGGCCTTCTTTTCAGCCTCTTCCTTAGCCTTCTTTTCAGCCTCTTCCTTTGCCTTCTTTTCAGCTTCCTCCTTGGCCTTCTTTTCAGCTTCCTCGGCGGCCTTTTTCTCGGCTTCCTCCTTGGCCTTCTTCTCAGCCTCTTCCCTGGCCTTCTTCTCAGCTTCCTCCTTGGCCTTCTTCTCAGCCTCTTCCTCCTTTGCCTATTTTGAGAGTAAGTATACTAATCACTTATAAAAAATCCAATAAAAAAAAACTTACTCTAGGATTGACAATCTTGATAGCACGAGAAGGAGCAGCCTTAAATTCTTTTTCCTTAGGAGCTTCTTCAGCCTTGGTGGCGGTGGTAGCAGCAGGAGTAGTGGTGGCATCCTTAGCAGCTGCGGCAGCTGCAGCAGCTTGAGAAGAAAGATTGATGACTTCACTGGTGTTAGGGTTAATGATAGGAATTGCCTTGTTTACAGCAGGTTGAGGAACAAAGGATTGTCCAGTATAAGCGGGAATAGGCATTGAGTAAGTACTGGGAGGGTAATATTGAGAAGGACGATACTAAAATGAAAATATAAAAGTTAAGTCTGGGGTATTTTTAAAAAAATAAAATAAAAAAAACGTACAAATTGGTTGGTACTGTTTTGCCAACTTCCATTGTTGGTGTTGGCTGCGGGAGTGGCAGAGCTCATATGAGGAGACATGGGCTTCTTAGCATGATGAGGAACAAAGTTGGGTTGCTTTCCTCCATTGTTGTGACGAGGATTGTAATGACGAGCGTATTGAGACTCTGATCCAGAATTGTTGGAGTTTGTTGAATCCCGACGCTATACACATAAAGTTAAATACACTGTATCATAATAGACATGGAACAGTATAACTTACGGCAGAACCTTCAGTTTCCTTGGAAGCAGGTTCTTCAACAGTTTGGGTGGATGCTAATTTGAAAAAAAAAAATTATAAGAATCAAGCAATTTAGTTGGGTTTATCGAATGTTGTTACCTTTATCAGTAGAAGATTCTCTGTTAAAATAAAAAAAATAAAAAAATAGAAGAGAGTTAGTTTCAGCTGAATCAGTATTTACTTATTTTAAAAGTCATGGGACCAAATACTTTTTTTTTTTCGAGACAAGCAATGTCAAAAATAAATATATGGTGATCACACAAAGTAGTTGCAACTTACGTGTTTTTGGCCACAGCAGGTGCTTCTACCTTAACAGCTTCAGCTGCAGCAGGTTTTGATTCATTTAGTTTGGGTTTTTGTGATTCCAAGTTTTGTGAGCTTCTCTTTGCAGCCTGAGCGTAGTTGAACACTGGTTGTGCGTTAGTGGGTTTATCGGTTGTATTTGGTGTTCTATTCATTAGTTATATAATATTTTTTTTCTAATGATGCATATCCTAGCTAGACCTAAATTGGCTTTACAACATCTCCATGTCAGTTTACACATTCTCTTTCTTAATTACATCTCTTTCCACTCACTTTGCTAATGTACAGGTTGGTGCGATTTAAAAGGGTTAGGATTAAAAAGTGCACCGAGCGTCGTTAAAAAAAAAAAAAACGAAAAAAAAAAAAAAACTTTTGTAAACTCACCAAAAAAAAAAGAAGGGAACGCTGATGTGACGTCATTTAACACTGTTGTTTTCTATTGTTTCAATGATAGATCTATAAACCTTATTATATCATGTCGTCCTTAAACGAATACTCTCAATTTTTTAATATAGACAGTAAGGAAATTACATGATTTTATGATTTGTCTTTATTGAGGAGGCCGTATTGGCAACCATCATTGGGGAATAATGATATGCAGAATAAGCAAAAAAAAAAAAGAAGTAATAAGCCACCCTTTAATTTTCATTTTCAAAAAAGGAAACTCAGCTGTTCCCCGAACCCGACTGGCTCTTCATTAAGCCAAATTGTTTGTTTATTTACCCATGACAGCATTATCTTTGTTTGTACTGCATATACTTTGTTACAGATTAATTATCTTGCGCTTCTTGTACATTTGCTGTACATACCAATCGTTGGTTCTAAAGAAAGTTTCCGTGACAAATTTCGAAAGGCACGCCATTGTTTGTCCATTTTTTAAATGCTGATCATCTTGATGCATTGCTTATGCTCGGACCATTTTATCATCAAGCCTAGTGGAAAGATTTCAATTAATATATGTCCAGGGCACATAGTGTATTAACTAGTTGATAGGGTATATATTATCTATATGAAAGTCGTATATCATATCTGTCCTTCTCTCAACATGTTAAATAATGTTTGCGTTTTTATGCCAACAAGTTGTTTTGTCGCACAAGAGTCCTCCGAATGTTACTGCTTGAAGTCAGTTCCCATTTTGCTCTGCTTATCTTATCTACAATAAAGCTTGAATATTAAACTGACATAATTCAGCTATAGGCCTACATTAAGACATGGAAGTAATCCCCCTCTATATTCCTGTGAATGATTGAACATGTAAACAAACTTCATACGCAAACGTTGTCAAATTGTGAATAGAGAGCATTCAGATGTTTAAAGTCCGTCATCTTAGATGGTGGCAGACATCACATTTTTGGCATGTTTTGACTTTGACTTGATTTATAGCTTCATTGTAATATCATAACTATAACGCATGATGGATCTATGTTGAATCTGCTAAAAGGGCGTCGGTTTATTTGTAATAATAAGTAAAAGTATCTATCCGTGATCAAAAAAATAAAATAAGGCTCATTGTGTCTTTATGTTAGTCGGGATTTTTATAAACAATGTGTACGTGCTATCGAGAAAACTAAACAATTATGACCACATTTTAAATATTGTAACAACCATTTTCTTTTAGTTGAAAGGCACACCTGACAATATTTTGTCATTACGGTTCATTGATGTTTTCATACCAGCATTGGCATTATATGTTGCCGAGAGGATGTGTATAAATACAGGTCGAAGAGCCTCAGATTTTTGATTTTTTTATCTCAATCATTCAATTCTATATTCAATGGCTAACTCAAGACACCCTCCCATCTTCAGACCCGTTCATCCTCCTTACCCCATGGGACCCGCTCCTCCCCGTCGTTAATCCGTAGCAGACGGCCCATAAAAAACTGAATAAACATTGAAACTATTTTTGTTTTACATAGTTACTTTGTCTTTTTTTTTTTTTTTATTAGTATGTGCCTATTGCAACATGATATTCTATATTTTAAAATTTTGGTAGACGCTACACTTAGCATCATTTTTGTCTTTATATTCGAGGATGCTATAATGACGAGATACGGTTTTTTTACCATGAATTTTCTTGCTTGATTAGCAGAACTTAAATATTCGGTGTTACGAATGCAACTTTTTATAAAATAGGGTGCGTGATACGCTCTAATAAAACGATCTCTTCAATGTTACTTCTCATTACTTACAATTTTTAATAAAATAAACATGCCGCTAGAGCTGTTACAGATTATCGGCCATATGTAACAGCTAATCCATAAACTTCATGATTTTTTTTTTTTAATTTTGTTTTACATTAATGTGTAATATGTCATGAAAACTGATATAGATTTTACGCTTTGTAAGTGACTTAAGTATTTTTAATAAGCCTTGGTTTCGTAAGTATTTCTTGAGTTTTAACATCATTGCCATATCATGTGTTAGGGAACTCTGATTATCTATATAAAAGAGTAACCAAGAAGACGATCTACATTTTATTTTACAGATTTCACACAGGCGTGTTGATTTTTTTTTTTTAAAAAAAAAAAATATATCACCAGATCTGGTTACAACAGACAGATAGCTCATATCATATTGATAAATGGTTTTTTCTTCTAACAATATTTTTATCGCGATTAAATTTATTTATTTTTACCACAGTAAATCATTGTCATATGCGCGTTTAAGGAAACTTTGTGGCGTCGTAATCAGTAAGGTATAATAAGGAGTCAAATAGAACATACAGGTCTCAGCGCCACAGTGGCGACACAGTTTGAAAATGACTAAATGTCAATTAACAAAAAATATAGGGGGGGGGGGACGATAACATCTATGACTGGTTGAACATTAGCGAGTGAGGAATAAGTCAGCAATATGCAATAAAAAAAAATTAGTGAAAAGTCGATCACTCCTATTTAACCGATCGAATGCGTGATACAGATGTATATTTTGGGAGCATTACCTAAAAAAATCACAACGACATTCTGGTAATTGTCTGATTGTCTCCCTCCTGCTTATAAAGTCGTTGTGCTGTTTAAACAATTATTCATAAACTCGTCCCGCTTTTTTCTCTCTCTCTCTCTCTCTCTCTCTCTCTCTCTCTCTCTCTCTCTCTCTCTCTCTCTCTCTCTCTCTCTCTCTCTCCCTCTCTCTCTCTCTCTCTCTCTAAAACAGCATTATAACTTCAACATTTGTGACAATAGGATTAAAATAACTTGACTGATACGTGTTTAAATCTCTATTAATTATATCCGGTTACTTATCAGTTATAATTATTTTAATAAATCACTCTCTGTTGGTGTCATTGACATACGAGCAAGCAAAATAGAACCCAAATAGTGAGCATCCACATCATCCACCAAGGTTTGCTTATATTTTTTCCATTCGCTGTCCTTCATGGTTTTCATTGTTTCGTATGACAGCTTAGCGCCCATGATGGAAGTACCACCTTCACCAAACAAACAAATAAGCTCACGGACTCGACGGGACGTCCTCATAGTGTCATTGAATTTGGTTTTTCCCCACTTTATTCGACGTGCGATTGGACTATTCCATTTCCATGTTTCGGTTATACTTCGTTCCATCACGTTGATCAATTTGATCATGTAAAGGTATTTTAATTTTTCGTCAGAAAATTCTAATGCATTATAAATGGCATTCATTTCTCCTTCAATTGTAATCTCCGTCGGAACAGCCAAGGATTCAGTTAATTCTTGAATAGTCTGTAACTCCTCCCTCAATCTGTTGTCACTAGGAGGCCATACTTCTTCCATTACTTCCTTTACTTTCCTGCCACCTTCGTCTCCATATCTTCGCTTTAATATAACCAATAAATGTTTTAGCTTCTCACAGTTATCTTCCATATTGTAAATCGGTTTTTTTATAAAAATTGAAAAAGAGAGGGTGATAATTTGAGTATAAAAAGGAAATATAGATGATAAATAAACAGGTAAAAAAAAAAGTGACACTCAAAAATCCATTAATCTCTGCGCACAGTACATCTATTTTATAACAACCGACTTTTTTGCATTTTCAGGACTATTAAAGTTTGTTCAGGACAAAGAATATAAATTGTTTGGAACAAAGAATATAAATTGTTTGGAACAAAGAATATAAATTGTTTGGAACAAAGAATATAATTTGTTCTAACAAAAGAATAAAGTTTAACACCCTCTGGGAGCTTTCCTTTTTGGGATATTTACAATCGGTGTAAAGTTCAAAAGAAGTGTGCTCCATGCTATAAGGTATACGAGTAGTATACCAGTAGTGAACAAGTAAATCATTAGGCTATAAGAAAATCTTGGCAAAAGAGTAGACTGTGGTTTATTAAATGAAAGATATACAAGCATTAAATGGTCATTGATATGAAATCAGTCTGACGGTTGATTTTGTATCACGACACCGGCCCGACTCTGTCAGCAGGATATCAAATACACGGTTGCAATTGTTGAGGTGTTACTGTTTGCACACTCAAAAATCTTATAATTCAAACATTGACGAAATGTACTTAATATGCAAGTCTTACTTGTACTTAAACAGTTACTTTGTACATAAAAAAAAAACGGGTCTCTTAGGGACAGCCAAATTTTCTTAGGGACAGCCATTTTTTTTAGGGACAACCAGGGTGCGCGCAGTCGTAATGTTGGGATTATGATACTTTTATAGACATCAAGAGGTCAATATAACTTAACAACTCGAAATATATATACATTTATTACAACCAACATAGTGTAAACCAGTATATGTGTTTTACAGCTTACTTTCAGCTTTTCGTTTGGACTTTACCTTAATATTTCTGCGTAAGATTAAGATCAAACGAGCTCAAAGGCTGAAGAGTGATAATAAAATTGTCAAAATAAGTATAAATCGTTTAATATACATTTATTCGTAATTGTTACATTGTTTTTGATTGTATATCCTTGTTCCCAGGTCTACAGAACATCCAAATCACAAATTTTACGTCGCGACTACGTGCACTCTGACTGTCCCTAAGGAAAATTTGGCTGTCCATAAGAAAAGCGTTAAAAAATTCCTATTCACGAAAAGTAGCAACCTCGGAACATGCCGTAGAATCATAATGGCTAAGCTGACTATGGAGCTTCTTCACCGTTGTTTTGCTGCGAATGATTACATATACGCCAGTGTCAGATCAAATTGTATCTCTTTTCTTAGCCTCTTGGGTGAACCTTATTAGTTCCTTCCCCAACTTCAGTTACAGAATAAAAGCTACAGTCTATCTTTTTTTTTTACTAAATTGATTTCCACTTTATTGTAAGACTTTTCGATTCCCAGTTAGTCAAACGCCCACTTAATTTTTAAGACTTTTCGATTCCCAGTCAGCCAGACACCCTTTCCCCGCATTTTTTCAAATACACGCCCAGTGCACGATCTCTCAAATATGAAACGTCACTCTTTTTGAACTTTTGAATGTCTACGTCACACTTTTTGGTATTTTTGGGTCGGTACTTCAAATCGACCGTGTATCAAGAATTCACCTTTTTTTTTTTTTCTTTTTGTATATAGTTAATCAAGCAACTGTGGGAAGTGTTAAGCATCTTTAATTGTGCTAGGTCGACTTTGCGACTGCGCCTCCAGAGTTATTTGACTGTTGAATACTATGTTAATTTATTGATATAGCCAGTTGATAGAGACTGCCTGTACGTTCTATGTATGTAGAATAAGAAGGAGTACATTTCAGTTTAAGGTACTGAAATCATGAACTTTGCTGAAATGGTGCTTTGTATCCTGTCCGGTTGAGAACTGCGTCTTCTCGACTACCACTTGTTGAATACTACTATAACATAGTAGCCTGTGGGAGAGGACATTCTTGAGATCAGTGTAGAGAAAGGATGCACTTCAGCAGAACAAAGCTTGAATTACTCGCGTTTGATTTCTTCAAGAAAAGGTATTTACGTCAATTACTGAATTGAAATATTATAATTGTTTATTAATCTGTTTTTACTTTATTTTGATAGCTGGTTGGTTATTTAACAGGAAAGTATCTATGGGTACAGATATGGCAGCAGCTTTTCTTTTCTTTTTTCTTTTTGTATATAGTTAATCAAGCAACTGTGGGAAGTGTTAAGCACCTTTTATTGTGCTAGGTCGACTTTGCGACTGCGCCTCCAGAGTTATTTGACTGTTGAATACTATGTTAATTTATTGATATAGCCAGTTGATAGAGACTGCCTGTACGTTCTATGTATGTAGAATAAGAAGGAGTACATTTCAGTTTAAGGTACTGAAATCATGAACTTTACTGAAATGGTGCTTTGTATCCTGTCCGGTTGAGAACTGCGTCTTCTTGACTACCACTTGTTGAATACTACTATAATATAGTAGCCTGTGGGAGAGGACATTCTTGAGATCAGTGTAGAGAAAGGATGCACTTCAGCAGAACAAAGCTTGATTACTCGCGTTTGATTTCTTCAAGAAAAGGTATTTACGTCAATTACTGAATTGAAATATTATAATTGTTTATTAATCTGTTTTTACTTTATTTTGATAGCTGGTTGGTTATTTAACAGGAAAGTATCTATGGGTACAGATATGGCAGCAGCTTTTCTTTTCTTTTTTCTTTTTGTATATAGTTAATCAAGCAACTGTGGGAAGTGTTAAGCACCTTTTATTGTGCTAGGTCGACTTTGCGACTGCGCCTCCAGAGTTATTTGACTGTTGAATACTATGTTAATTTATTGATATAGCCAGTTGATAGAGACTGCCTGTACGTTCTATGTATGTAGAATAAGAAGGA
>JAEPRD010000241.1:0-33970 GCA_016758985.1 Mucor saturninus | reverse complement strand
GTTGCAGGTGGCCTTGCAGGTCTTGTCTATTCCAGTAACAAATATGCCCAAGATGCCAGAACAAGACTTGCTCAACGAGTTTCTTTCCTCGCTGACAGACCTTGCGGTGTCCATGTAAGTCTTTTTTTTCCTTCGTGATCTTCATTGTCCTCACCACATACTAGGAAATGCCTCGTAAAGTTACGGTGTATATTACTGCACCCCCTGGTGATGGACTTGAAAAGAGTCGAACTTGGTTCCGTGAATATGTCAAGGTAATATAATACGCCAACCCACCGAATAAACATGTATAAAGTAAACTGACAGTCTTTACTTGAAGCCTATTCTTGTTGCAGGTGCTGTCGATTACGAAATTAAAGAAGCTAAGTCACCTGGCCAAATCGAAACTTCTGTCATGGAAGTAATCGTTCAACGTCGTCGTGAAGCCGCTGAAGCAACAAGTAATACAGAGCCAGCAGACCACGAACCATTAGAAAACAAGTCCAACACAGGTTTTACATCAACTGCGGATAACATGAACAGCAAGAAGAAAAGTGAAGTGGTATCCGATGGTATTTTAGCGACTGGTAGAAATGCGTATAGTGAAGTGCTTAGCGGATTAGCCAAGGGATAAGATACTATTCTTGCTCTGTTTGCAGAGGAGCGTCTTCTTCAAGTGAAGGATGTAGAGAAGACAATGGATGAGACATCTTTTGTTGCAGACGAAACCTTGGAAATGTTAAAACACACATCATTCAAGACTTTGACAGTTTTTCGCTTCCGCTTGAGTTTTCACATGTCATGGATATCCCCAGGTGAACATCATTAGATGGCTCTGTGTATCTTTAATTGTAACTGTATTTGGAAGCAGGAAAATACGCTTTAGATGCTGTATTGAACCAAACCGACATTTTGAAAAACGGGATCCGGATTTATAACAAGAGGGAAAAAAAAGTATTGCATTAGACATGATATAACCGAAGTATGGAGAAAATAGATATGCTAATTCAAGTAGATCCAAGTATTTTTGGTAAGTTAGTGTATGTGATAATGTTAATTTACGTTAAATAAAGTGGTTACTATACATATAATAAATATGATGTAAATGATGTCTTTTTTTATTTGTTTCCATATGCTTAAAGGGGGAAGGATAGCAAAGATCTCTTTTCTCATACACTAGAGATTTTTCCACCAAAGAGTAGTCTAGCAAAAACTAATATTGCGCTTCAATGTTAGTGGGTGTTAGATAGAATCTTTGAATGCATGCTTCAACCCCATCATTGACTTCATGGTCAAATAAGGTTTCGTACTACAAATAAACGGATTAGACGAAACGCCGTGAATTCCGTATTTGTGCTTTCGTCCCTTTTAACATCGTGTTGTAGAAGAAAGAAGATGGAAGAAGTCTATGACTATTCTCAGCATAGATATGGTATTACTATCGGTAAGCGACTTATTTTATTAAATTACGGCGTTGCTTACTTCGTATAGATTTGGGCTATGACATCATCACCTCTGGAGCGGTAGTCATGAATGAAAGTTTATGGAAAGTTGAAAGGTTAGTCGACATCAAATTGGCAAAATTTACATGAGTATTTTTTTGACAGATTCCTTTTTAAAAAAAGTTTTGAAAAAGAATACAAAACCTCACTTTTATATGACACTACCACGAGAAACATCATTGCCAGAGACAACAAGGCTGGTGAAGCGAATGAGGATCCAAAAGGGCTCCAGGAAGGCGTTATTTATGTACGCAACACCTTAAGCGAGCTGGCTGACATGTATTTAAAATCCAAGCAACAATCTTTCGACAATACGGCACTGTACGCGCTCTTGTACGAGGAAGCTATAGACCTGTTACAAAGAATACTGGATTATTATAAACAAGAATTGAATGGTGTAAACATGGATTTTTGTTATTCTTTGATTCTTCCAACCAGTTGGGATTATAAAATAAGAGAAGAATTGTTCCTGCCTCTATTCGTAAAAGCTGGTCTTCTCCATGAAAATGATGGTCCAGGCAGGCTGGTGTTTTTTTCAATGTTAGATTTAGCTTTTCAGGACATATGGTTGAATAGATCCAGGAACAATATAAACATAAAGTATGGTGATCAGCGCGTTATGTGTACAATAGATTATCAAGATACATACTCCATGGATTTGAAATTGGTATCAGTTCAATATCCTACTTTCAGATTAGCACAAAGAAAATTGGTGCCACAATTGTTGAAACAGGCTCATTTTGTAATCCCGTTTGGACTAAAGGAACTACGATTGTCATTAATAGCATGTGTGGAAAAGCATTGTGATACTACGTTATCATCAGAATCTATCGACTACATGCTTGAAAAACTCAATCAAGAGTACAATGGATTTTATAATTACGTAAGAGTTATCGGAAAGATAATTGGGAAGAAATTAAAAACATTTTTTTTTTTTTTTTTTTTTTTTTTTGCTTTGCCAGAGAAAACGTGATCTTTTAGATGAGCGGCCATTGCCAGACTTGAAAGCTCGCTGGACGAGGAAACCAATCACTTTAGAGAACATACTTGAACATTTTTCTGGTCATGCGGAAAAATTCTTTAGAAATGAAGTAGATAAACTTCTTGTAGGCAGGAGCAATACAGTACCCAGGCTATTGGACATTTATTACACTAGTCGAATCCCGAAAACATTTTTATCCGTGGGGATAATCTCATCAGTTTATTGTTTCTCGAAAAAGTATTTGAGGGAACTAAAACAACTTTACATATCCGCGGAAGTCGATGAGTATTACCCCATATTCGATCTCTTTAACTATGATATCCGAAAAGTTGCAACTAGATGGCTTTTAGACTACCGAATGGAAGAATTTAACATGCGCAGAAACCCAGTTATACTACCCAACAAAGAATCCAAAAGTTGCTTAAAACCTATTATCTTCATCAATATCGGTAAATTGACTCCTCAGTAGTATCGGCTTCGTATTAACCTAACCTAATTGAAACCAAACAGACATATCGTCTACACAAATCCAGACTGCTTATACATACCTAGATAAAGGTAGACAAGTTGGACAGAAGCAAATTTTTGAATGGTAATCGTGATAGGCATCAAAATATCTTTTAAAAGAAAATTCAACTAAGTTATATTGTATTGCATAATAGTAATATGCGACCGTTGAATAGTTTCATCAAGCAATCACAATCATATCAAAGGCCGATACTACGCATATCAAACAGGTGAAACTATTTGAAGAAACGCTTATGATTGTTAATTCTAATTGTGTGTTTAGACTGAAGTTAGGTTTAGAAAAGATTTTTGGTGACTATCTTCAATTGTACTCAAGTTACAAAAGAAATGTGAAAAAAACAATACCAATGAGCCCGGCATCCGAACTACTTGGCTGGGCTTTCCGAGACATGCGGAAGAGGAGTACTTTAAGCATTGATGAAAGGATAGAATCAAGTAAAAATCCGCAAAAGGAAATCAGAAAATTATTTGTCTCCTTAGACCCGAACCTATTTAAAGAGCTTATGGCAAACATTGAAATCGACGATCTTTTTGTGTCGAAGGACGAATTTCCTGCTTCGGATAGCGAGCCATTCACTACATGTCATCCAGGTTACATGTATTTTTTTATGATCACATATCTGCACTGTCTCAACAAGCAGATAGAGGAAAAATTAGAAAGTACTGTAGGATCGAAATGGAGAGCCAACAACATTTGGTATGGCGTCTCTATGGATAAAAAGCTATTGGATACTGTATTCGGCTCAATAAAGAAATTGGAAAAATCATTCTTTGCAAGTGGAATATTAGGGAAGGATGAAGAACTTCGAAAAGCAAAATTCTGCACCCGTGGTGAAGAAATTCTACCAGCTATCCAAGACAAGTATCAACATTTGGACTTTAGGTTGAAATCATTCTTTGTTGTTGCACAGATATCTTCAAAGCATATCCAACTCAGTTTGCATCAAGTGGTCAAACTGGCATCACCTGGAGAAGATCCAGCGTCCATCATTATTCAGGATAAAATGATACATATCAATGATGTATATGATACACTCTGTAAGAGTATTATGAAGAGCATACAAGTCGATTGTCGAGTTGACTATTGTATCACGCACAAGAGTGAGGAAGATACACAATATGATTTCCAATCATCTGAGATATATAGCAATGTCTATCGAAATTTAAAACCATGCGTTGTTGAAATTGTAAGTGGTATACCTATAACTCGCGTCTCAGTGTATTAATTGCTTCTTGGTAGTTCGAAAAAAACAAATCAAATTTGGACATGGATTCCAAAATACAGCTGGATATCAGCACGAAATGTGGTTGCAGTATAAACATATTACTTCGTGATATTATTGAAGCAGGCCTTATGTCAGTGATAGAAAGTATAACAACAGATATAGTGGCTTCTTTGACCAACAAAAGACTATTTGGAAACTATGTACCGAATTACATTTTCGTGTTTGGGAATCCGTTCAATCTGGGGCAGGGTTCAAAGATCCACATCGCATACACCATGATTATGCAAAAAGCGCTTGATGACGGCATATATATTAAAGAAAAAGATACAAAGATATTTGTACTAAGAGAATCTATTCTTCAATTGCTGGACACGTTTTCATTTGGAAAAAAGGCTTACATGTTTGAAAGGTTTGTCACTGGAACTTTGTGCCAAGTATCAAGCACTACATACGGGTTGCAGATTTTTAATCCAACGATTCCAAATTCAATGATATTCATCCCTTTCACCCGAATAAACAGTGATGGTGATATCAAAAATACCATTGCAGGAGATGGTAGGTATTTGGTATTTATTCAGAAAGGAAAGCCCGTTTCAACAAAAGGACTTATAATTCAAGCCAGTGAAGTAGAACGTTAGTTTGTTGCCATGATTGTTCTTCTTCGTTTGTGCTAATGAGACCCACTTCTACTTACACATAGATATCAAATTAGGAATTATTCGATTAAAAAGTTCAACCAGTACTGTTCCGGACAAGTATGCTCTATTGCAAAGACACACTCCTGGTGATAAATTTCGAATAGACTCCGATTATTTGACGGATGTTTATCTAAATACAGTTGTGGTAGAATATGAGCAGATTAGCGATAATTTGTCTATCAAATTTTCAAGAGGATGTATGGGCGATATTGAAGACTATATTGATAAACCTTATTACAAAACCGTAAATATCATGGAGCCATTGACACTCGCTTATATTTAATCTATTACTGCTTCAATAAAATCATATAATATACACAAGTGATTAAAACCATCTCTTATTTGCATTAATTTACTTTAAACAACAACTCTGATAAACAAATCTGACTTTTCTACATAACTAATTGTAAAAAGGCATCAAATCATCACCCAACATACAGTTTTTAATATTTATGAGGACAGAGTTTTTATTTTTATTTGGATAGCTAAATATATCTTAAGCAGAAGGAGCACCAGCTTTTGCACGAGCAGCAGAAATAAGCGCGGCATGCGACCAAGTAAGATCTCTGGCCCCCGTAGACTTTCCAGATCCCCGTTCATACTGTTCAGACATCGACCCATTGGTCAATGCATAATTTTTGACGGTAGAAAGAAACTTATCCGCACCCAACGCGACATTTTGTGTCATGGCAGTAAAAGCAGCGGTACCGACCTTGTACACGGTCCCTTCAGCAGCAGCCGTATCGAATTTCTTAAAGAAGGGTAAACTAATTGAGGAGACCGTGACTTGACCCGCTAGCGTCCATTCCTTGATAGCACGATAATAAAGTTCTGCATATGCACTGGTTGCCAAATACCAAGGGTTACCTTGTCCATTGCCGTTACCATTGTACGTATCCTCGGGGTATCGACCGATGGCTGTACCCAAATAAGAAGGGGCATTGACATTGATATCATAGAGAGAACTAAACTTGCTTTCAACAACGACAGCGGTGGCCAAGATTTTATCGGATCCGGGCGTATAGAAACCGTCTGCGAGGGAACCCGAATTAGCAGCGATCAAGGTAGAGACATCATAGCCGGCTTTTTGAACACCCCCTGTGAGACTTTGGGTGACGGTAATGTAGGTGCCGGACCAAAAGGTATCGATTTTAGTTTTGAGGGTGTTGGCGGTAGTGGTGTAGGTGGAGGCACGTGTGGCATCACCGTTGCGTGTAGCGAAATTTGCACCGTGGATCAAACCTTTGCGCATGACCATGAGTGTGTAAAAGTGAACACCGTTGGCTTCCTCCCTAGTTATTTTTAATAATAGACAGGTTGTGTTAAATTTTTTTTGGGAGGGTTGGTTTTGTTTAGGTTAATTACCAGAGATCGAAACATCCGTCGGACCAAGTACTCACTACATAATCCAAATCCTTGAAAATTGCTATAAATTTTTTTTATATGTATATTAATATGACCAATAAAAGTAGTGAATGGGTTTTTTCGATGCAGCCCTTACCAGGTTTAAGTGTGCCAGTAACATAGGTATCATCACCGGATTGTTTAAGAATACTATCTGCAATTAAAATAAACGACGAAGCACGTTCAGCAGGGCCATCATTTTGAGGTCTAATATTTGATTTAACCAAAAAAAAAAAAAAAAAATACATCAATATACATTTTATCTACGGATCTTTTCAATTCAAATGTTATTACCTTCCCCAGGCGCCAGTGAAACTGGATCCATCTGCATTAAACTTGGGCTCTCCCAAACAATTACAAGCGGTACTTGTCGATTGCGCATTGATAGAGTACGTCACATAATCCTTCAAGAGACCCACAGTGGTAGTGTCTCCCTTGAGCGTCGTATTATAATCATTGGCCATGACATACGAGACCAAAGCCGAATCACGAGTCCAAGAGTAATAATAATCTGGGCCAGAAGTAGACAACGAGGCAGCGATGAAACCCTTGGCGGCTCCCGGTGGGTTAATGTTACGGATCATGGCAGAACGACTGATACCCTCTTGAGTTTTAATCCATGTGGAGATGGTAGAGTTACCCGAAGGGAAAGCGGTGGATGTGGATGTAGGGGGTGTTTCAGTGGCAGTAGAGGTGGGAGAGAAAGACGTGGTAGTGGTGGGAGGGGGTGTTGTAACGACGTAATTGGCGGATCCGTTGTTGTCATAGTAAGTCTTGCCACTGACATCGTACTAAGAAAAGAGACGGTTTATTTAAGTTGAAGACATGATTGAAAGGGAGGGGGGCTTACCTTGATGTAGAATTCTTTAATACTAGAGATAGTGGAAGAAGAGAATGTCCAAAATTCATAACTTGTATCACTGATACTTTCACTGAAAGCGGCTTTGACAAGATTGGCATTGTTGTTCCAATCACCTGTAGCGTCCGAGTAAATGACACTGACGACTTTGGTCAAATCAATATTTTTGACCTAGATGGGGGTTTGAGGGGGGGATGAGATAGGCGAAAGAAAGAAAAAAGAGAGAGAACTTACATAGATTTTACCGGTAAATGATTTTCCAGCGACGTAATCATAGGATTGGACCTTGACTTCAGAAGTAGGAGGAGAGGTACTGACAACCGTAGCAGAGACATAGGAGAAACCGACCAGGATGAATAAAACTTGTTTCTTGAACAATGTGTGAAGACACTTCATTTTTTGATGTAGTTAATTTGAGATAATAATAATAAAAAAATAAAATATGTCTTGGATATTTATAACTTTATTCGACTCTTGTGGCCAAGACACTTTTTAAATTCTGTAAAAAAAAAAAATGAAGTTACACTTGCACAAAATCCATTTTGTTCCCGGGCGGTTTCCCAAGTACAGATCTCTCTTATTTTGCATGGTACATTTTTTTCATCCATGCGATCGTATGACAGCCAATGAAAGATATATTGATTTGTGTGTACAAAAAAATTGACACTAGTATGAAAAGCACCAACTATTACTGCATTGAGAATGAATCATTTGATTGGATTGGGATTTTTTTTTTTTAATAGAGTCACAGTTTACCCCCTCGCGCCTAGGGGGGGAAAAGAAAGGCTTTTGTTTATTCCCTTTTTGTGTTATCCTTTTTGTAAAAAAATAAAAAAATGACTTCTGTTGCTGATATATTTGAAGACTATGTAGAAAGTAAAAAACAAACAGAAATAGAAGGGAGATAAAAAGTGGGAGACTAAACGTTCCTTTATAGGTTTACAAAACTTGCCGTCTGAAATCGATCAAAATATGCATGAATTACGTAGCATGGATGAAGAATTTCAACGTATTGTGTACATGATTGGGACTTGCCCCCTCCTTCTATCCTCCTTTTTTTTTTCAATAAACTAAAAATATAACATAGGCTTTCGAGAGATTTACACCAAACATCGACGATCGTATACGAAATTGTGTCGTTTGGCGCACCATGGGACACCAACAACACCTACGCCCTCCGTGAATTTGACGAGCTCACGACTCCAATTAGAGAAAGATTACAAATTAGCAGTACAAAAGCAAGATCAAAAGATCGACTTGACGAAACGCATGTACGATTTAGTGTCACGCCATATTGAGCGTATTGATTCGCAAATGGCCAAGAGCGAAATTGCTGATTTGGATTGGATGGGACAGGCCACGCGTAAGAATCATGCCATGGAGGACACAAGTTGGCGTTTAGATGCACCTAGTCATGGACGTAAACGACCTTCACCTCATGGCGCTCTTTCTGTCCGCAAAAGGTGAGTTGAAGATATGGGGTCTGTTTTAAAACTAACAAAACAGTAGAACACTTCATTCGTCGCGACCTAACCCAGCGATGGGACAAAATGGTACCTTGACAGAAATTGAAATTGATCCCAATGAACCCAAGTATTGTTATTGTAACCAAGTTTCCTTTGGTGATATGGTTGCCTGTGATGGCGAAAACGTAAGTTTTTGATTGATGGGTTTGTTCATGTATGTTTATTCACGTTTTTTTTTATGAGAGAACAGTGTGAGAAGGAATGGTTTCATTATGCTTGTGTAGGGTTGGCAGAACCTCCTGTTGGAAAATGGTATTGTGATGATTGTGCAGCTGAGGAAGGGTATCGAAAGAAATTGAAACGTTTTACAGATGAAATGTTTTAAGATTTTTTTTTTTTTTTTTTTTTTTTGGCATGGATTAAGAAAAGAGGAGAAAAGAAATACCCCCACACACATGAATTACACACTCCCATCTTTCAGATGTTTATAAAAAAATAAAATATATTTCTATATCATTTTAACGGTTCCATGACATCTTGGATGATACACACCTAACTGTGTATACTTTCATGCCCGTTTTTTTTTTGGATAATAATGCATGAGTGATTTAAAAAAAGTATTTGTGTTACAAAACCTGAATTCATGCAAGTGGGGCCAGTAAAAGCGAACAGTTTACACACACACATAAAACGTTAGATCTCTCTGGTAAACAAGGGCGGGGAGAAATGATAGTGTCTATCATTTTTAATTTGAAGAAAATTAGTTAGCGCGTGTGTGATGTAGATTTGATTAATTTTAAATGAGTGTAAATTACAATTAACATCATTATTCTATTGGGCTGCATCACACACGCACGCATCCGATCACGCTTTCCTCACCTCTTTTTTTTTTTGTTTATCCCTCTCTCTCTTTTTAGATGTATATATAAAAGGTGCATCAAGAGAAAAAAAAGGAATGATCATGGATAATGTTACAGATAAAATAAATTGTATTAGATGGACCACTATATCAATCGTCCCTTTTTTTTTTTTTTACAAGCTACGACTTAAATAGACTAAGTTCCCTCTCGTCCCTCACCACGGTTCCCTGCTGGTAATTCACACTGAAATTCCCGGGTTAAAATCCTAACAACATTCCTAAATGTAAGTTTGTTTTGCACCACTCCACATGATTACAAACTCAAAAACATATCAGTGGTTTTGTGGTGTATGTAGTGGTCCCAATCGCGCGTGGTTCCAACCTCATCTCGCGTACCCCGCGTACTAAATAAAAAAAATGTGGTTTCTTTTAATTTTTTTTTTTTAAAAACCTTTCAAAAAAAAAAATGCTTCCTGGTGAAGACGCCTTGTGAGTTATAATAAAAAATTATGAGGGAGCATGACTGACCGAGACCCAAATGAAAAAAAAAAGTCTACCCACCGATGATGATCGAATGAAGGCCCAAATTAATGCGTTACAAGTGCGTTGTAAGTAGTAATAGTAGCAGCATGGCGAACAACAACAACCAAAACGATTGACTGTCCAAAATAGTGAATGTGGCGACAGAAAAACGACGTCAACTTCGACGTGCTTTAATCGAAGAAGATTTATCGCATGTCGTTGTATCGCGATTAACAGACATGATTAAAGGTACCCCCTAAACGAAAACCCAGCACCACCAGCGATTAAACAAAAAAAGATAGATCCCACACGTACAAAGGCATCCGAATTAGAAGGAATGCAAAAAGAGATATTTGATCAATTGGTCCGTGTAGCGGAACAATGTACGTCCAAGGAGATCTTTAGTTATTATCGGTTAGCGGGTAGCAGTGTATTCAGCTATAATGAGAACATGCAAGTAGTGACCTTGGAGACGTTTTATAACAAGGTCTATCGTGAGTCGTTCAAGATTTGTATGGATAAGGAAGCACAACAAGTGCTTCATCATTCGTTACCACAGTTTATTCCCGTGGATGAATTGGTTGAACAGTTTTTACCGCACGATCTCGAGGTAAATAAAACAAGTTTTAAAACATGGGGAGGCCATATGTAAAACCAACAACATAAGAAAAAGGATAGACCTTTCTTCGTCTAGTACATGATGCGGCACAGGCGTTTGTGGTACGACGTGAATTGTGGAAGGATCTAAAAAGAACGTTCGAGATACAGGATTTGAATGTATCGTTTACGCATGGTGTGGTCGAAGTGACTGTGGCTCCGGAAAGACTCTTACTTGTGACCTTAACCTTTAGCGATTACCAGTCATCGTTTCCGACGGATATTCTGGTGCATCCGCTGTTCCGTGTGACGGACGAAGGAAGGGAGGCCTTTCGAGAATTGCAGCGTGATTTAATGATGGGTGATATCCAAGGTGTCTTAACCGCTTTACAACGATAAACGGAGTTTTGATTGGAGAGGGGGTGGGTTGAACAACAATAAAAAAAAATAAACTTTTTTTTTTTTTCTTCTTCTTTTTTACATTTTTCATTTAAAAAACAATTTGAAATGGCTCGTGGTCAACAAAGAGAACAAGCGAGGTAAAATAGAGTGGTTAGTTGAGAGGAAGAGTAAGTTAAAAAGATATATAAAAAAAAAAATAGAGCAAAAGCACAAAAGGAAGCAGCGAAACGAGCTGGAGGTGTATCTCAATTAGGTGCTCGTGCAGCAGGACTTCAGGTAAAAAAAAAAAACTGTAAAAAAAAAAAGATAAAGAGATTCTAAGAAAAGGATATCTAGATTAAGTGTCCTAAATGCTTTATCGCTATTGCCAATTACAACCTTTTAAAACAACATATGGAAGTAAGTTATCAAAAAAGAAAATTTCTCGCTTCCCACCTTATTTAAAAAAATTTATGACAGGCCAAACATCCCAAGGAAACCGTACCTCCAGAGAGCGATTTCCAAGCCAAAGCATAGATTGTTATAGAGAGAGAGAGAGAGAGAGATTTGCCCATAGACTACATCACCATTTTTTTGAAAAAAAAAAAAAAAAAAAAAAACTATTAAAAAAAGCACATCATGTCACAAAACAAAAAATGTGCCAAAATGGCGATTCTCTTTGTGTTAAATAGTAAAGGAGGGACCCCCTTGTTACACCGAGAGATCATATATAATAAAAGTGCTCTTTTTTTTTTTTATAGCCCAGATTGAATAACTCCTCTTCCCTTATTTAAAAAAATAATGGCGTGTTGTTCTGTAGGTAAAAAGAAGGAGTGTATATTTTGTCATATCGGAGACTCGGTAGGTGCTAGAATTGTGATTGAGGTATTTATAATTGTTTAAAGAAAAGGGGGGAAGAAAAACTGATGAGAAGGTAGACGGAACAATTGGTTGCTTTTCGAGATCGTTCACCATCCTCGCAAGTTCATTTACTCGTGATACCGAAACAACATGTGCGTACTGTGAAAGATCTGGATGGAGGTCATGTTGCATTATGTGAGTTGAACCATTTTTATATGTTACGTGTCAAAACTGACAGAAAGAGAAAAGTGCAGGACATGGTGGATTTGGGTAAACGTTTGTTAAAGGAACAAGGATTTAATCCAGAGGATGCAACGCAAACACGGTAAAAGAAAAAAAAAAAGGGAAAAAGCAAGAAATGTTTTAATATGTTTAATTAGACTTGGATTTCATGTGCCTCCATTTAATTCGGTGGATCATTTACATTTACACGTCATGGGGTTACCATTTCGAGGCTGGAAGGGATTGAAATATAATCAAAAGTATCCATGGTTTGTGAATGCGGGGACAGTCTTACGTCGATTGGGTGAAGGCATGAGTCCTGTTTAGATGATATCATCTCTCTTTTTTTGGTCCCTTGATTTTTTTTTTTTTTTTTTTGGCATATCTATAAAAAGCTAAAACATTTTTTTTTTTTTAGACTTAATTTCTGCTTTAAATTTTTTTTTTTTATTATTCTTTCTCTCTCTCTTTTTTTATATAATTTATTTATTTTTTTTATTAAAAAAAAAGAATGTCTGTATTTCATCAGCTTAAAAATATATTCCGTAACCATGTGGATGATCATCCCCGTAACCATAATAAATCCGATCAATACCAAGCAGCCGCCACCCAATTAGTGCAAGAGGAAAGCAAAGCCAAATCAAAATTACCAGAATATGAAGGTTTAACAGAAAAATTCAATCTCACCAAAAAATTAGGAGAGTATGTTTCTTTATAAAACCAAAGGGGTAACATCTTAGATTACTAACATGATTTAAACAGAGGTGCTTTCTCTCATGTATATAAAGCCGTGAATAAAACGACGGGTGAATGCGTGGCAATAAAAATTGTTCGTAAGTTTGAGTTGAGCCAAATTCAGGTAAAACCCATTAAAAAAAAAAAAAGTCTAATCGCATCATGGGGACATTTTTTTTGTATAATCTAAACACAAACATATAATTTAGAAAGCAAGTGTATTAAAAGAGGTACAAATCATGCGTACATTAAATCATCCTTCCGTCATCAAAATGCTGGACTTTATCGAAACCAAAGAAGTAAGACCCTTGACTCCTTTTGTTTTGACCGTGTACTAATGCATCTATTAGTACTTCTTCTTGGTATTGGAATTGATGGATGGCGGAGAGATCTTTCATCAAATTGTGCAGCTGACCTACTTTAGTGAGGATTTATCTCGTCATTGTATACGACAAGTGGCAGAGGGTATTCGTTACTTACATGAAGAACGTGGGGTAGTCCATCGAGACATCAAACCCGAGAACATCCTATTTCAGTCCATCCCATTTATGGAGCGCAAATCGACAGCACCCACTGTAGCGGACGAAGAAGAAGAAAAGGAAGATGAAGGCGAATTTGTGGTGGGTCAAGGAGGCGGTGGTATTGGCCGAGTGAAATTAGCCGATTTCGGTCTTTCCAAAGTGGTTTGGGACAAACATACCATGACCCCTTGTGGTACCGTAGGTTATACAGCGCCAGAAATCGTACGCGATGAACGTTACTCCAAGTCTGTTGACATGTGGGCGTTGGGCTGTGTACTCTATACCATGTTATGTGGGTTCCCTCCCTTTTATGATGAAAGCATCTCTACCTTGACACAAAAGGTGGCGAAAGGACATTATACCTTTTTGAGTCCTTGGTGGGATCATATCTCGGAAGAAGCCAAACATTTGGTCAAACATTTATTGAATATCAATCCCAAGAAACGGTATACCATTGATCAGTTCTTGGCGCATCCTTGGATGAAGACAACCGAACCCACCGTGGTCATGACAACTGTATCACCAGCGATTTTGAATCCTCCTTCTACCACGACGTCTGTAGCGGTCGAAACCATTTCGATCACGCCTTCGTCCACATCCAGTCAGACTATACCGATTGCTGCATCTGGAAAGAATCATAAACGAAAAGATTTGTTCATGTCGGGTATTTCTTCCATGAAGGAAGTATTTGATGTTTCGTATGCTGTGCATCGCATGGGAGAAGAACGAGCGCAACGTAAAGAAAATAAAAAGAAACCAGTGGTACAAGAAACCAGTCGATTGAAGGTATTTCATGCGCCTTTAAATGATGATGATGATGAGGAGGAGGAGGAGATGGTGCAGGATGATTCATCGAATACGAGTTCATCGGATGATAATATTGATTCGTTATGCACGCATTTGGAAGATGCACAGATAAAGAAGAAGCCTAATGATAATTTGTTGATCAAGAAATTAGCGGGACGGTTGAATGATGCACCGCCTGTGGTGAATCGTAAAGCTAAAAAATCCTTTGAGTTGAATATGGGAAAAGCGACCTTGTTAGGAAGAAGAAAAAATGTGCCTACACTGTAGTTTTTTATAGTTATTATTCCCCCCCTTTCATTGTATATCTTTTTTTTTGAAACATATTCTTATTGTCTAAAACCCTTTCCCCCTCCTCCCTCTCTCTTTTTTTTTTTAATGATTACATCATATTTTGCAGAAAAAATAAAAAGGGGGCAGGGAAGGGGATTGCTCCCCCCCCTTTTTTTTTATAAAAAAAAAAAAAAAATTGCTAAAGGTCTACCCATGATGCAACTCCATCCCATGTCAAATAGAGTGTTACAAGTCCTTTTTTTTTTTTGGATATGCACACTATTCAACGTGATCTTTTTTTTTTTCTAATCGTGCGCATTTGAGAAATAAAGATGAAAGTCACTTTTTTGTAAGAGGTGTTTCAAAAAGATGTGTGCGGGGAAAAGGGACGATTTGGTATAAAGATATGAACCCTTTTTTTTTAAACGGTTTGAAAAGATGAAACGTAATTCTTTTTTTTTGTTTATACTAAAAAGGGGGCGGGGTTACCTGCGTATGTCAAAAAAAAAAAAAAATAAAGAATAAGCTTTTTTTTGCTTGTAAAGAGAAATAAGATATGCTGACGGAGTTGTCATAAAAAAAGGACAAGTTTCTAGTTGTAGCAGCGACTCTGCTCATGAGACGCCCATGAGGCTATGAAAGAGACGGGATATAAAAAGAGAAAGAGAGCGATTGTTAACTCTATTCTCGTCCCCCTTCTTTTTTTTTGGATGTTTCAGCAAATGAGATTTTAATCTTGACGTCATCTACAAGAAAAAAAAAGCTCGCCCAAAAAAAAAATTGGTTGTTTTCTTTTCTCTTTCCACTAAAAAAAAATCTTTTTTTTTCTTCCTCTTTTTTCCTCCCCCTTATTTTTTTAAAAAAAAGAAACCGTTTATACCGTAAGTTCAAGTTTTGTTTCAATGGCAACTTCATCTCGTACTTACTCTTTTAAAACAGTTTTTTTGCAACAATGAGTGAATATTGGTAAGTTTCATCTTTCAGATGAGAATTGTTATATTCCCTTTTTTATTTCATCTAAGCTAACACGACCTTTTATAAAAAAAAAGTCCTGTTTATGCACCTTTCTTCGGTACCATGGGTTGTGCTGCTGCCATCGTCTTCAGTTGTAAGTGCTCTCTTTATCATTTTTCGCGTTTTATATATATATAGCTGACAAAACAAAAAGGTCTCGGTGCTGCTTACGGTACTGCCAAATCCGGTGTTGGACTTTCCGCTATGGGTGTCTTGCGTCCTGATTTAGTTTTAAAGTGTATTGTTCCTGTTGTCATGGCTGGTATTTTAGGTATCTATGGTGTTGTTGTCTCCGTTCTTTTGTCCGGTGGTCGTAAGTTTATATCTCCGTTCTACATGACGCGTCCCTCCCCCCACTAACTTCTTAATAGTCGCCATGAAGCAAACTCTTTTCAGTGGTTTCATCCAATTGGCCGCTGGTCTCTCTGTCGGTCTTTCATGTCTCGCCGGTAAAAAAAAAAAAGTGTGAAAGAAAAAGGAGGGGGGAAGAGTGAAACTAATCCCTTTCATGTAATTTTTTTAGCCGGTATTGCTATTGGTATTACTGGTGATGCTGGTGTTCGTGCTACTGCTCAACAACCCAGAATGTTTGTCGGCATGGTATGTTTGACTTTGGGACGCGTCATCCTTTAGGACTCACCCCCTTTCTACTTTTTAGATTTTGATCTTGATTTTCGCTGAAGTTTTGGGTCTTTATGGTCTTATTGTTGCCTTGATTCTTAACACCAAGGCATCTGGTCAAGAGAACGTCTGTAACTAAACAAAAACTTATATTTCCGCCACCTCTTCGTATACACACACATATAAATATTAAAAAAAAAGAAACAAAAAAAAAAAAAGTAGAAAGAGGAAGATGTCTATCTTTTATTTTTATTTTTTTTAAATTTCTAGCAGTTTATATATATATAAAAAAAAATGTGGTATAAAAAAAAAAAAAAAACGCTTTTTTTTTTTTTTTTTTTTTTTTTAGTTTGACTTGTTTTTGAAATCATCATTCAGGGCTTGACAAGCCGAGATGGTACCAAAAATCAAACCGACCACGCCTAATAAGACCGTGAGGAAGGCCAAGATGTATTCGTACCATGGTTTACCACGCACACCTGTCAATTTATAATAAAACGCGACCGGGAAAATAAACACCAGCGCACAATTCGAGAAAGCTCCCAAAAGGGACATAAAGTCACCAAAGAACGGCACAAAGATCGCAATAGCCGCAATAGCCACAATAAGCGAACCACGGAACAAGAAACGCAGTGCCCATTCCGTCACAAACGAACGATGTTCTGGGTTAATCTTTAGCATTTTTTCCACATCAATCGCAAACGATGTCAAGAGAATGGGGGTGGCCAAAATTAAATGAATGGTGATAATAATAATCGAGGCAGCTTTAGGTCCTCCCTCCGGTAAATTATCGTAGATCGGTGAGAGTGAGGTGGTGCCATACACGTAGTAACCGGGTACGGCTGTCAAGAAATAAAGTACAACACAAAAGGTCAAGCCAGCAATAATCACTTTATTCCAGTCCTTGGGTTTACGCATACTTGCTTCCACATGCGCGTACACGGGGTTCCCACCAAAACTAAAGGAAATCGAACTAAGAGCGATCGGAAACATGTTCCAAATCACGGGATCGTGATGGATTTGGGATGGATCCGGAGCTTCCTTCACAGCCACGGCCAGGACGATCAAGATCACAACGACAGTGGATAACATACCAAAGGCACTCAAGACACCAATTTCTTTGAGCGAACGGAAAAACAGGAAAGGAATGGCCACGATACAGGTACAAATGATGACCCAGATAGGAAAAGTTAATTCGGCAGAAGAACCTTTAGCGACATTATGTAAGTTTAGACCGGATAAGAGGAGGTACAATACAGGTACACCGACCAAGGTAATGGCCGTAAAGAAAAAAGCAACCCAGCCTCCAATCGAACCAAATGCAGCTGTGGCTACTTCTTGGTAAGAGGATAAACGGTTTTTACCGTCATAGTATAAAGATCGAATCAATAAAATACCGGTATCTAGTTTAAGAATAATGAGTTGATAGGATGGTTATAGAAACGAGAGAGACTTACAGATGGAAAGGATCCAACTGAGTGCCAAGATGAATAAACCGATCCAACCACCTTGAGCCAGGGCATAAGGTAAACCCAAGGCACCTGTACCTGCCACTACACAAACGACACTAAAGAAAGCTGTGAAACTAGAAGCTTGTTTGGATCGATCAATGCCGAATTCTGGACTATCACATTCTGTATTTTCATAATGAGAGGTTGTATCTTCAGATACTAATATTAAATATGTTAGCTGTCAAAAATAGGGTGGGATGTAACCATGATTAAAAAAAGAAAGGGGGGATGTTTTACCGGAAGGGATGATTTCTTTGTTGTGAAGACGGTCGCTACGGATCGTGGAACCAGAATAACTGGGTGTAGAAGCTGTTGCCTTCAAGTATTGATCTTCACTCATCCTCAAACTAAAGAAAAAGAAAGAGAAGAAAAGGTGAAAATTAAAAAATGGAAGGAAAAGAAAAGAAAATTTTTTCCCTTTTTGTCGGATCGGAACATGTCCCCCTTTTTTTCCAAAAAAAAAAAAAGCTGGGAAGATATATCCCAAGTTATACGCGTGATTTCTTTTTTCCTTGTATTTTATCACTCTTCTCTTTATATACAGTAAAACTGATTCAACTTTTTAATTTTCTTAGTTTTGATTCGACATCCATGTTCCTATTTATCCCACCCCCCTCTTGTTTAAATCAGATCAGGAAAATAGGCCGGTGTTTGAATTAATGTTCCCACAATTACAGTATTAGCACTTTAAATTCAGACAAGGAAAATTTATTTTCAGACAAACCTAAAAATGTTTTCAGATGAACAAAAATAAATTTCAGACAGCAGTAAAAAAAAAATTCAGACTGACGTAAATATATGTATAAGCTTTGTGGCACGTTGTTTTGAACTTGATTGACAAAAAGTTGTCTTGAACTCTTTTTACTTCTTTTTCAATTAACTAATGCCACGTACACCTATTTACCCCGAGGTGGAGAAATTCATTATCCTCAAGAAACGAGCAAAGCTGGAAAAGGTCAAATCTGATAGTGCGAAGGAAAGCTCAACCACTCAAACCCCTAAGAGAACATGTAAGAGAAAAGAAACAATTTATACATTTCCAATGTATCACAAGCTAATTTTTGTATGTAAATAAAGCTACCAAGAGAAAAGACTCTCCTAATGTAATAGTAGCAAAGAAGAGTACAAAGAGAAGTCGCCAAGCTAGCACTTCAGCAGCAGCATTCTCCAGTAGTAAATGTAGCTCCTGTCAAGTGGAGGGTCATAATTCTGCCAGAAGTCGTCAATGCAAAAACTATAATCTAAATATATCAGAACTTTTACAAATCAAACTTGGACCAAACTATCAAAGATATACTCTGTCTGTTCCATTTGACACTTTCTGCTTTAATACTCAAAACAAAACCAGCTCTTTAAAAAAGATCAAAGATATATCAAGTTTTATCCGTGAAGTCTTATTCAAAGCCCAACTATTTGTTAACTTTTTTATTCTGCAACACCCAACCAAGTTGACAAATGACTTCTTTGAACAAAATTTTTGGTATACTATTTCAAGGGTCATTAGGGGTAGCTCAAATGAAGTAAGATCAATTCTACAGGCGTACAAAGACAAGAAAAAGGAACGACCTGCAGGTCAGAATTTAGATGTGGCCCAACTTATAAGCTCTTTTGCTGAACTATCCGCCACTATGAATGGTAACTTGTTTGTTCCAGAAAATGGACTAAAGAATTATGGACAATCTTTATCAACTGCATGCGAGACTGTCGCAACAACGTACAATAATTATTATATTGAAAACTTTGAAAATATTATATGTAACTACTTTATCTATGCATTAAAGACAAAATATGCGGTAAGTACGAGGTATATAAAAAAAAACGCCTCAATATATGCAGTTTCTCAATTTATTTTACTAAAATTAAATAAACTAGAATGCGAAAGTCGGCAGTATCAAGAAATTAGTGTATAATCATGTATATGATCAAGTATTTACACATCCCCAGCTATCTTCTATACCTGTTGATATTCTCGCCTTTTTTGATCCGGATGTGGGCAATAATCTCACAAGTTTCTTAGATCCTTTGATCTTAGAGGTGAAGAATCGCATTTCTACGCTTCCGCTATCTAAAGAAAGCTTGAACAATGAACCCTTCGAAATTTTACCGGTGTTGCGGTATATCCTTAAAAAATACGATGATATATACAACGCCCAAGCTACTCAAAATGAAAAAATCGATTCGATGAAGTCTCCACTCCCAAGACGTTTTAGTCTATTTCCAAATCCTTCATTACACTGGCGGTTCATAAAAATCGATTCCCAGAACCTTAGTGGGATTTTTCCAGATGCCAAGCAGAATAAACAACCTAATGAATCCTCTTTCGATCATCAACAAAGATGCTTCTATCAAATGTTTGACTTTAAGAGGCTGGGTATTCAAAAGTATGACTTACTATTACATATATTTATGAATCGAACTACCGACTAATATATAATATAGCTACGAAAATCTTCAAGCATTGCCTGAGCAAAAAGAAAGAATGTTTCTCAATGGACTATATACTGATGGCTACACTTGCAGAGTTCTTTTTGCTAGAAAAGTTCTTCCATCCCCACCAGAAGAGAAAATACGTCTAGAGTTAGATGATCTTTCAAGCGAAGAGGTCAACAAGCACTTCCGTCCGTGTACTGTAGATCCAGGAAGACGGGACCCGTTTGTCTCTTATCACGGTGGTAGTGACATACGCCGCTTGTCCTCATCCGAGTATTACAATATGGGTGGAAATGTAACACGAATGAAAGAGCAACAGAAGCACAAACATAGACTGGGTATTGAAAAAATTGAAACAGACATTCCTTCACCTAAAACTGCGTCTGTGGAGCAATTTGTTTCGTATATAACTTATATGTCGCAGCATATGAATACTTTGTTTGATTTCTACGATTTTGAAACTGCTCAAGTTAAATGGTTGAACTACCTTAGTTCCCAAAAAGCCATTCAAGAAAGTGTTAATATTTTGATAAATGGGGGAAAAAAGTATAATAAAGACAAGAGAAAAAAAACAAGGAAGAACAGAAAAAGAAGAAAAAAAAATCGCAGACCTCGTACTAATCCTGTAGAACGAACACTAATCACTGCGCCAAAATCAAAAAGGTATGCACTTTTCTTTTGTCATCATAAATTCAGTAAACTCTAACTATTATATTTGTAACTTAGTTACAGCAAAAAAAATAAAGCATGTTTTGAAGTAGGAAACAACAGCAAGATGCCTCTGGTTGTCTTTGGTGACGGGCTAAAAAACAAAGATCATGTCAAGTTTAAAGGTCTGCGACATGGAATATCTAACAAGATATATAGTCAGTTAAAATTAAGAGAAAGGATTGGAGAACTATTGCTTGTAGATATCAATGAGTTTAAGACATCGAAGGTTAGTAAGAAAAGAACACACATAATTTACATATTGTACTTTCAGCTGAAATCGATTTTCCATAGATTTGCAACTGCTGTCTCCAACCCAATTTAGAAAATCTTAAAGTTAACCAAGATGACCATACAAAAAAGATTCATCAAGTATTGAAGTGCATAACTTGCAATATTTATTGGAATCGAGATGTGATGGCAAGCAAAAACATGTTCACCATTGCCCATTCTATTTGGAATGGTAATGACCGCCCCACTGTCTTCAAACGACAAACCGCCACCTCCAATGTGGTTGCCTCAGCTCACTCCAGTGAGTCGACGGCTTAAAGATTTTACAGGTAAACCTTGTAACTTATCCAAATTATCTGAAAACTAAATTTCATTTGTCTGATTTTTGATTTATTTTGTCCAAAAAAGGTAAGTCAATGTCTGAAAGTAAATTTTGATTCGTCTGAAAAAAAATTAACATTTTCTGAATTTAAAGTGTGAAAACTGTATGAACAGCGCTCTCCCCCCACTTTAACGTTGATCCGTGGAGCTCCTCCCAATCGTATCCTTGCTGCGATCCAAGTTTTGAAGGGAGCGGATAATTTTACGGTTGATTAGAAAGGTATTGTAGCCACAAGGTTTATTTCAATGCTATGTGTAAAGAAGATCCAATGGCGTAAAGCAATGAATGAGGATTATCATCAAACTTTACTGAAAAGAGAAACAAAACAAAAAAATGACAGAACTATATGAATGTAAATCCCAAAACTCCTCAGTTACACAGAGCTGTTGACCAAATTCTCTACTACGGTGGTCCGCGGAGAGATGAATTATATAATAAAGCTGCCTTTAATGTGTATGAATAACAATGGGGTTGTGTATGAATGACGTTTGAGCACATGCAAATACCACAATTGTTCTTCAAACTAAAATAAAACACCCCCGCAAAACACAGTAACAAACACAAAAAACCAACCCACTAGCCATGACAACATGATACACATCAACGTCTATATATGTATATTTTTATTTCAAGGCAAATCATCGCTGGTATAAGTACTCAACTTATCAAAAATTCTTTCATCCACTTGGATTGGTGTATCATTTTCCTTCAACACTTCAGCGGTTTCATGTCCAATCCAGTACTTCTTTTCATCCTGTCCTAAATCCGCATCACGTTCCTCAAAGGGTCTCGTTTGGTTCAAGACAGCAGCCACAGCATATTTTCCTACTTCCTCAATACGCTTATAATCAGCATACCACATGTAAAGTCGATAAGGGATATTGGTCCATCCAATGATATTGACATGAGGGATATACATGACGGGTGAGAACTTGGGTGGTAGTGAGAAATGGTCCACGTCTTCACTGGGTGTGGGTTCCAACATCTCCAGGGTTTCCTCTACAATCACAGGTGTATCGTCCTTCATGTTCTCAGGGGTCTTTGATTCCTCTGAAGCTTCCTCCTCCACCTTGATCTCTTCGAGAGCGGGTTCCTCTACCACTACAGCAAGACTAGCATCACATCCCTTGGCTAATCCACTCAATACTTCACGATACGCATTTCTACCAATGGCTAAAATACCATCGGATACCACTTCGCTTTTCTTCTTGTTCATATCCACAGGTGATGTAAAACCTGTGTTGGACTTGTGTTCTAATGGTTCATGGTCGGTTGATTCGGCATTACTTGCTTCGACGGCTTCACGACGACGTTGAACGATTTCTTCCATGACAGAAGTTTCGATTTGGCCAGGTGATTTAGCTTCTTTAATTTCGTAATCGACAGCACCTGCCACAAGAATAGGCTGCAAGTCAAGCATGTCAGTTTACTTTTTTATACATGTCGGTGGGTTGGCGTATTATATTACCTTGACATATTCACGGAACCAAGTTCGACTCTTTTCAAGTCCATCACCAGGGGGTGCAGTAATATAGACTGTGACTTTACGAGGCATTTCCTAGTATGTGGTGAGGACGATGAAGATCACGAAGGAAAAAAAGACTTACATGGACACCGCAAGGTCTGTCAGCGAGGAAAGAAACTCGTTGAGCAAGTCTTGTTCTGGCATCTTGGGCATATTTGTTACTGGAATAGACAAGACCTGCAATGCCACCTGCAACACCACTAAAGATCAGTGTGTTCTTGGAAGGTACTTTTAATCCAAAAGGCATGTCTTGTTTATGAAAAGTGTTTCTTTGAATAAAAAAGGGCCCATTGTGTCCCTGGGGGGGGGTCGGGGGAGAGTGAAGGGGGATTTTTAAAATTGAAAGTCACGCAGGTAGTAAAACGGTGGTTTAAAAATAGGTTGATTTTATTGAAGCAGTGCTATGTTAAATATAAGCGAGTGTCAATGGCTCCATAATATTTTCGGTTACGTAATAAGGGTGATCAATATAGTCACTAATTCTTCCTATACATCCTCTTGATATTGTGATAGATAAATTATTGCTAATCTGCTCATATTCTACCACCCATTTACTCAAAGCAGTATACGACAAAAAGCGGGAGGATATTTCCAAAGCATTATCAGGAGTGTCGCTGTGCAATAGAGCATACTTGTCCGGAACAGTACTGGGTGAACTTTCTAATCGGATAATTTCTAAATTGATACCTATGTGTAAGTAGAAGTGGGTCTCATTAGCATAAATGAAGAAGTACAATCATGACAACAAACTAACATTCTACTTCATTGCTTTGAATTATAAGCCCTTTTGTTGAAACGGGCTTTCCTTCCTGAATGAATACCAAATAACTACCATCTCCTGCAATAGTATTTTTGATATCACCATCGCTGTTTATTAGGGTGAAAGGGAGAAAATAGTCCGGAAAATCTGATGAAATCCGCATCCCGTATGTACTGCTTGATACTTGGCATAAAGTTCCAGTAACAAACCTTTCTGACATGTAAGGCTTTTTTCCAGATAAAAGCGTCTGCAGTAAAATTAAAATAGATTCTTTCACTACAAATGTCTTTGTATCTTTTTCTTTAATATATACGCCGTCATCGATCGCTTTTTGCATAATCATGGTGTATGCGATGTGGATCTTTGAACCCAGCCCCAGATTGAACGGATCACCAAACACGAAAATATAATTCGGTACATAGTTTCCAAATAAATGTTTGTTGGTCAAAGAAGCGACTATATTGGTTGCCATACTTTCTATCACTGACATAAGGCTTACTTCAATAATATCACGAAGAAATATGCTTATACTGCAACCACATTTCGTGTTGATATTCAACTGTATTTTGGAATCCATGTCTAAATTTGACTTGTTTTTTTCGAACTGCCAAGAAGTAATTAATACACTGAGACGTTAGTTGTAAATTAACTTACAAGTTCAACGACACATGGTTTTAAATTTCGATAGATATTGCTACATATCTTAGATGATTGGAAATCACACTGCGTATCTTCCTGACTCTTATGTGTGGTACAATAGTCAACTTGACAATTGACTTGTAGGCTCTTCATAATACTCTTACAAAGTGTGTCATATACGTCATCGATATCTATAATTTCATCCTGGATAATGATAGACGCTGGATCTTCTCCGGGTGATGCCAGTTTAACAACTTGCTGCAAACTGAGTTGAATATGCTTTGAAGATATCTGTGCAACAACAAAGTATGATTTCATCCTTAAGTCCAAATGTTGATACTTGTGTTGGATAGCTGGTAGAATTTCTTCACCACGGGTGCAGAATTTTGCTTTTCGAAGTTCGTCGTCCTTCTCGAGTATTCCACTTGCAAAGAATGATTTTTCCAATTTCTTTATTGTGCCGAATACAGTATCCAATAACTTTTTATCAATAGAGACGCCATACCAAATGTTGTTGGCTCTCCAATTTGATCCTACAGTATTTTCTAATTTTTCCTCTATCTGCTTATTGAGACAGTGCAAATATGTGATCACAAAAAAATACATGTAACCTGGATGACATGTAGTAAATGACTCACTATCCGAACTACAAGATTCATCCTTCGACACAAAAAGATCGTCCATTTCAATGTTTGCCATAAGCTCTTTAAATATATTTGGGTCTAAGGAGACAAGAAAATTTCTGATTCTCTTTAGCCGATTTTTGCTTGATTTTATCCTTTCATCACTGCTTAAAGTATTCCTCTTCCGCATGTCTCGGAAAGCCCGGCCAAGTAGTTCGGATGCTGGGCTCACCGGTAACCTTTTTTCCACTTTTCTTTTGTAACTTGAGTACCTTTTAAGACAGTCACCAAAAATCTTTTCTAAACCTAACTTCAGTCTAAACGCACAATTAGAATTGACAATCATAAGCGTTTCTTCAAGTTGTTTTACCTCTTTGATATGCGTAGTATCGGCCTTTGATATAATTGTGATTGCTTGATGAAACTATTCAACGGTCGCATATGACTATTATGCAATACAATATAACTTAGTTGGATTTTCTTATAAAAGATATTCTGCCGCTATCACCATTACCATTCAAAATTTTGCTTCTGCCCAACTTGTCTACCTTTATCTAGGTATGTATAAACAGTCTGAATTTGTGTAGACGATATGTCTGTTTGGTTTCGAATAGGTCAGGTTAATATGAATTCGATACTACTAAGGAGTCAATTTACCGATATTGATGAAGATAACAGGTTTTAAGCAACTTTTGGGTTCTTCTTTGGGTAGTATAATTGGATTTCTGCGCATGTTAAATTCTTCCATTCGGTAGTCTAAAAGCTCTTGAGTTGGAATTTGTCGGTCATCATACTCAAAGAGTTTGAATATGAGGCGATTCTCATGGAGTTCCGCGGATATGTAAAGTTCTTTTAGTTCCCTGAAATACTTTTTCGAGAAACAATCAGCTGATGAGATTATCCCCATGGATAAAAATGTTTCCGGGATTTGACCTGTGTAAAAAATGTCTAATGGCCTGGGTACTGTATTGCTCCTGCCTACAAGAAATTTATCTACTTCATTTCTAAAGACTTTTTCTGCATGACCAAAAAAATGTTCAAGTATGTCGTTTAAAGTGATTGGTTCATTCCTCCAGCGAGATTCCAAGTCTAGCAATGACTGATCATCTAAATCATAACTTGAATATATCTGGCAAAACAAAACAAAAAAAAAAAAAAAAAAAATTAATTGTCTTCCCAATTTCCTTTCCATTAACTCTTACGAAGCGTTCAAATCCATTGTACTTTTGACTGAGTTTTTCAAGCATGTCGTCGATAGATTCTGATGATAACGTAGTATCACAATGCTTTATCACACATGCTAACAATGACAATCGTATTTCCTTTAGTCCAAACGGGACTACAAAGTGAGCCTGTTTCAACAATTGTGGCACCAATTTTCTTTGTTCTAATCTGAAAGCAGGATATTGAGCTGATACCAATTTCAAATCCACGGAGTATGTACCTTGATAATCTATTGTACACATAACGCGCTGATCACCATACTTTATGTTTCTACCCTCCTGGAATCTATTCATCTGTATGTATTGAAACCTTAACTCTAACATTGAAAAAAACACCAGCCTACCTGGACCATCATTTTCATGGAGAAGACCAGCTTTTACGAATAGAGACAGGAACAATTCTTCTCTTATTTTATAATCCCAACTGGTTGGAAGATTCAAAGAATAAAAAAAATCCATGTTTACACCAATCAATTCTTGTTTATAATCATATAGTATTCTTTGTAACAGGTCTATAGCTTCCTCGTACAAGAGCGCGTACAGTGCCGTATTATCAAAGGATTGTTGCTTGGATTTTAAATAAATGTCAGCGAGCTCGCTTAAGGTGTTGCGTACATAAATAACGCCTTCTTGGAGCCCTTTCGGATTCTCATTCGCTTCATCAACCTTGTCGCCTCTGGCAATGATATTTCTTGTGGTAGTGTCATATAAAAGTGAGGCTATGTATTCTTTTTCAATCCTTTTTTTAACAAGGACTCTGTCAAAAAAAAAAAATACTCGTATAATTTTTGCTGTCTGATGTCGACTAACCATGTATATCCCATTAAAGATCCTTTAATGTCCATCGCTCTAGAGGTGATCCTGTCATAACCCAAATCTATACGAAGTAAGCAACGCCGTAATTTTAAAAAATAAGTCGCTTACCGATAATAATACAATATCTATGCTGCGAATAGTCATAGACTTCTTCCATCTTCTTTCTTCCACAACGATGTTAGAAGCGAAAAAGTCACAAATACGAAGAGGCTTACGAGTTCACGGCGTTTCGCTTAATCCGTTTATTTGTAGTACGAAACCTTATTTGACCATGAAGCCAATGATGGGGTTGAAGCATGCATTCAAAGATTCTATCTAACACCCACTAACATTGAAGCGCGATATCAGTTATTGCTAGACCACTCTTCGGTGGAAAAATCTCTAGTGCCTGGAGAAAGAGACCTTTGCTATCTTTCCCCTTTTGAGCATATGGAAACAAATAAAAAAAGACATCTTTTACATCATATTTTTTTATTGTATATCACCCACTTTATTTAACCCAAATCAACATTGTCACATACACTAACTTACCAAAAAAAATACTTGTATCTATTTGAATTAGCACATCTATTTTCCTCAATGCAATACTTCGGTTATATCATGTCGAATACAATACTTTTTTCCCTCTTGTTATAAATCCTCATCCCGTTCTCAAAAATGTCAGTTTGGTTCAATACAGCATCACCAGCGTATTTTCCTGCTTCCAGATACATTTACAATTATAGACACACTGAGCCATCTTAGGATGTTGATTTGGGGGGTATCCATGGTGTGTGAAAACTCGAGCGGAAGCGAGAAATGGTCAAAGTCTTGAATGATGTGTGTTTTAACATTTCTAAGGTTTTGTCTGCAACAAAAAATGTCTAATACTTTGTCTTCTCTACATCCTTCACTTGAAAAAGACGCTCCTCTGCAAACAGAGCAAGAATAGTATCTCATCCCTTGGCTAATCCGCTAAGCCCTTCACTATACGCATTTCTACCAGTCGCTAAAATACCATCGGATACCACTACACTTTTCTTCTTGTTGTTCATGTTATCCGCAGTTGATGTAAAACCTGTGTTGGCCTTGTTTTCTAATGGTTCGTGGTCTACTGATTCTGTATTACTTGCTGCTTCAGCGGCTTCACGACGACGTTGAATGATTTCTTCCATGACAGAAGTTTCGATTTGGCCAGGTGATTTAGCTTCTTTAATTTCGTAATCGACAGCACCTGCCACAAGAATAGGCTGCAAGTCAAGCGTGTCAGTTTACTTTTTTATACATGTCGGTGGGTTGGCGTATTATATTACCTTGACATATTCACGGAACCAAGTTCGACTCTTTTCAAGTCCATCACCAGGGGGTGCAGTAATATAGACTGTGACTTTACGAGGCATTTCCTAGTATGTGGTGAGGACAATGAAGATCACGAAGGAAAAAGGACTTACATGGACACCGCAAGGTCTGTCAGCGAGGAAAGAAACTCGTTGAGCAAGTCTTGTTCTGGCATCTTGGGCATATTTGTTACTGGAATAGACAAGACCTGCAATGCCACCTACAACACCACTAAAGATCAGTGTGTTCTTGGAAGGTACTTTTAATCCAAAAGGCATGTCTTGTTTATGAAAAGTGTTTCTTCTTTAAAATAGGGCCCATTGTGTCCCTGGGGGGTGTCGGGGGAGAGTGAAGGGGGATTTTTAAAATTGAAAGTCACGCAGATAGTAAAACGGTGGTTTAAAAATAGGTTGATTTTATTGAAGCAGTGATGTTAAATATAAGCAAGTGTCAATGGCTCCATGATATCTTCGGTTACGTAATAAGGTTCATCAATATAGTCATTAATATTGCCCATGCATCCTCTTGACGCTTTGATAGATAAATTATTGGTAATCTGCTCATATTCTACAACAAATTTATTTATAGCAGCATACATCATATCAAAGGTGTTTAACACATAAGTATCACCAGGAGTGTCGCCGTGCAATAGAGCATACTTGTCTGGAACAGTACTGGGTGAGCTTTCTAATCGAATAATTTCTAAATAGATACCTATGTGTAAGTAGAAGTGGGTCTGATTAGCACAAATGAAGAAGTACATACAATAATGGCAACGAACTTACGGTTTGGTTCATTGATTTGAATTATTAGCCCTTTTGTTGAAACGGGCTTTCCTTCCTGAATAAATACCAAATAACTACCATCTTCTGCAATAGTATTTTTGATAACACCATCGCTGTTTATTCGGGTGAAAGGGGGAAAATGGTCTGAAAAACCTAATGGAATCCGCATCCCGTATGTACTGCTTGATACTTGGCATAAAGTTCCAGTAACAAACCTTTCTGACATGTAAGGCTTTTTTCCAGATAAAAGCGTCTGCAGTAAAATTAAAATAGATTCTCTTACTACAAATGTCTTTGTATCTTTTCCTTTGATATATACGCCGTCATCAATCGCTTTTTGCATAATCATGGTGTATGTGATGTGGATCTTTGAGACCTGCCCCAGATTAAGCGGATCTCCAAATACAAAAATATAATTCGGTACATAGTTTCCAAATAGTCTTTTGTTGGTCAAACAAGCCAATATATCTGTTGTTATACCTTCTATCACTGACATAAGGCCTACTTCAATAATATCACGAAGAAATATGCTTATACTGCAACCACATTTCGTGTTGATATTCAGCTGTATTTTGGAATCCATGTCTAAACTTGACTTGTTTTTTTCGAACTGCCAAGAAGTAATTAATACACTGAGACGTTAGTTATAAATCAACTTACAAGTTCAACAACACATGGTTTTAAATTTCGATAGATATTGCTATATATCTCAAATGACTGGAAATCATATGGTGTATCTTCCTCACTCTTGTGCGCGGTACAACAGTTAACTCGACAATTGACTTGTAGGCTCTTCATAATACTTTTACAGAGTGTATCATGTAAATCATCTATATGTATCATTTCATCCTGGATAATGATGGACGCTGGATCTTCTCCGGGTGATACCAGTTTGACCACTTGATGCAAACTGAGTTGAATATGCTTTGAAGATATCTGTACAACAACAAAGTATGATTTCAACCTAAAGTCCAAATGTTGATACTTGTCTTGGATAGCTGGTAGAATTTCTTCACCACGGGTGCAGAATTTTGCTTTTCGAAGTTCGTCGTCCTTCCCTAAAATTCCACTTGCAAAGAATAATTTTTCCAATTTCTTTATTGAACCGAATACAGTATCCAATAGGTTTCTGTCAATAGAGACACCATACCAAATGTTGTTCGCTTGCCAGTTCTTTCCAACATCACTTTCTAATTTTTCTTCTATTTGCTTTTTAAAACCGTACAGATATGTGAGTATAAAAAAATATATATAACCTGGATGGCAGGTAGTAAATGGCTCGCTATTAGAATCCCCAAATTTATCTTTAGACGCAAAAAGATCGTCCATTTCAAGGTTTGGCGTAAGCTGTTCAAATAGGTTTGGGTTCGAGGAAATAAATAATTTTCTGATTTCCTTTTGCCGAATTTTTTTACTTGATTTTATCCTTCCATCACTGCTTAAAGTTCTCCTCTTCCACATTTTTTGGAAAGCCTGGTTAAGTAATTTGGATGTTTTGTTCACTAGTATTCGTTTTATCAAACTTTGTCTTTTGTAATTTGAATAAATTTTGAGATAGTCGCCAAAAATCTTTTCTAAACCTAACTTCAGTCTAAACACACAATTAGAATTGAAAATCATAAGCGTTTCTTCGAGTAGTTTTACCTGTTTGATATGCGTAGTATCGGCCTTTGATATAATTGTGATTGCTTGATAAAACTATTCAATGGTTGCATATTACTGTTTCACAACGAAACAAAACTTAGTTTGGATTTTCTTATAAAAGACATTCTGCGGCCTAGCACTATTACCATTCAAAATTTTGCTCCTGGCCAACTTGTCTATCTTTATCTAGGTAGGTAAAAACAGTCTGGATTTGGGTAGGCAATATGTCTGTTTGGTTTCAAAATAGGTTAGGCTAATGCGAAGCCGATGCTATTAAGGAGTCAATTAACCGATATTGATGAAGATTATAGGTTTTAAGCAACTTTTGGGTTCTTCGTTGAGTAGTATAATTGGGTTTCTGCGCATGTTAAATTCTTCCCTTTGGTATTCTAAAAGCCTTTCAATTGCACGTCGTCGGACACGATAGCCATAGAGTTCCAATATGCGGAAATTACCACCTAATTCCGTGGATGCGTAAGATTCTTTTATTTCTTGGGGATATTTCTTCGACCAACAATCAACTGATGAGTATAGCCCTAGAGTTATAAATGTTTTCGGAATTCGACTTGTGCGAAATATGGCCATTGGCCTGGGTACTATATTGTTCGTGCCTACAAGAAATTTATCTACTTCACTTCTTAAGAATTTTTCGGCAGAACCTGAAAAATGTTCAAGTATGTCCTCTGAAGTGATTGATCTATTCGTCCAGCGATATAACAAGTCTGGCAATGGCCGTTCATCTAAAGCATCACTTGTTTTTTCCTGGCAAAACAAAAAAAAAGGTTTCAATTATCTTCCCAATTTCCTTTCCATTAACTCTTACGAAATCATTAATTCCATCGTACTCTTGACTGAGTTTTTCAAGCATGTCGTCGATAGATTCTGATGATAACGTAGTATCACAATGCTTTTCCACACATGCTATTAATGACAATCGTAGTTCCTTTAGTCCAAACGGGATTACAAAGTGAGCCTGTTTCAACAATTGTGGCACCAATTTTCTTTTTGCTAATCTGAAAGCAGGATATTGAGCTAATACCAGTTTCAAATCTACGGAGTATGTACCTTGATAATCTATTGTACACATAACGCGCTTATCACCATACTTTATGTCTCTAGCATTATGCCAGAATGTATCTATTTGCATGTTCTGAAAATTTAACTCTAACATTGACCAAAAAACTAGCCTGCCCAGACCATCATTTTCATGGAGAAGACCAGCTTTTACGAATAGAGGCAGGAACAATTCTTCTCTTATTTTATAACCCCAACTGGTTGGAAGATTCAAAGAATAACAAAAATCCATATTTACACTATTCAACTTTTCTTTATAATGACCCAGTATTTTTTGTAACAGGTCCATAGCTTCCTCGTACAAGAGCGCGTACAGTGCCGTATTGTCGAAAGATTCTTGCTTGGATTTTAAATAAATGTCAGTGAGCTCGCTTAAGGTGTTGCGTACATAAATAACGCCTTCCTGGAACCCTTTCGGATCCTCATTCGCTTCATCGGCCTTGTTTCCTCTGGCAACGACATTTCTGGTGGTAGTGTCATATAAAATTGAGGTACGGTATTTGTTTTCAAAACTTTTTTTAAAAAAGAGATCACTGTCAAAAAAATACACGTGTAAATTATATTGCTTTGATGTCGTCTAACCTTCCATCAGTTCTTGTAAGTCCGTTAATAGCGATCGCTGTAGAGACGATGATGTCATAGCCGAAATCTATACGAAGTAAGCAACGCCATAATTTTAAAAAAAAATAAGTCGCTTACCGATGTTAATACAGTATCTATGCTGAGAATAGTCATAGAGTCCCTCCATCTTCTTTCTTCCACAACACGATGTTAGAAGCGAAAAAAGCACAAATACAAAGAGACTTACGAGAACACAGTGTTCACTTGACCAATTGTTTGTGGTACAACAACCTTGTATGACAATGAAGGTAAAGTATGCATTCAAACTTTCTATCTAATACCCACTAACATTGAAGCGCGATATTAGTTTTTGCTAGACTAATCTTCTGTCGCAAAATCTCTAGTGGCTGGGAAAAGAGACCTTTGCTATCCTTCCCCGTTTAAGCATACGGAAACAAATGAAAAAAGACATCGTTTACATCATATTAATTATATGAATAGTAATCACTTTATTTAACCCAAATTAACATTGTCACATTCATTAGCTTACCAAAAAAAATACTTGTATCTAATTTGAATTAGCATATCTATCTCCTCCATACTTCGGCTATATCACGTCTAATACAATACTTTTTTCCTCTTGCTGTAAATCCGCATCCCGTTTTTATGTCGGTTTAGTTCAATACAGCATCTACAACGTATTTTCTTACTTCCAAATACATTTATAATTTAAGACATACTAAGACATTTAATGATGTTCATTCGGGGATATCCAAGGTATGTGAAAACTCAAGCGGAAGTGAGAGATTGTTAAATTCTTGAATGATGTGGCTTTTAACATTTCCAAGGTTTCGTCTGCAACAAAAGATGTCTAATCCTTTGTCTTCTCTACATCCTTCACTTGAAAAAGACGCTCCTCTGCAAACAGAGCAAGAATAGTATCTTATCCCTTGGCTAATCCGCTAAGCCCTTCACTATACGCATTTCTACCCGTCGCTAAAATACCATCGTATACCACTTCACTTTTCTTCTTGTTGTTCATGTTATCCGCAGTTGATGTAAAACCTGCGTTGGACTTGTTTTCTAATGGTTCGTGGTCTGCTGGCTCTGTATTACTTGCTGCTCAGGACGACGTTGAATGATTTCTTCCATGACAGAAGTTTCGATTTGGCCAGGTGACTTAGCTTCTTTAATTTCGTAATCGACAGCACCTGCAACAAGAATAGGCTGCAAGTAAAGAGTGTCAGTTTACTTTTTATACATGTTTATTCGGTGGGTTGGCGTATTTATTACCTTGACATATTCACGGAACCAAGTTCGACTCTTTTCTAGTCCATCGCCAGGTGGTGCAGTAATATACACCGTGACTGTACGAGGCATTTCCTAGTTTCTAATGTGGTGAGGACAATGAAGAGAGATCAAAGAGGGAAAAAGACTTACATGGACACCGCAAAGTCTGTCAGCTAGGAAAGAAACTCGTTGAGCAAGTCTTGTTCTGGCATCTTGGGCATATTTGTTACTGGAATAGACAAGACCTGCAAAGCCACCTGCAACACCACGAAAGATCAGTGTGTTCTTGGAAGGTACTTTTAATCCAAAAGGCATGTCTTGTTTATGAAAAGTGTTTCTTCTTTAAAAAAAAGGGGCATCTATTAAAAAAAAATCCCAATCCAATCAAATGATTCAT
>JAEPRD010000240.1:0-34191 GCA_016758985.1 Mucor saturninus | reverse complement strand
CTTGGCATGATGGACACTTTTCCTAAAATGAAAGAGTAAACAAAAGCACATGAAAGAACACGGTAGAAAATATCTTGTTTTTGAAGCTTGCAAAATCAATTTTACTTCATTGAGTGATGTAATAAGTGACGACAGGAAAGCTTCATGCTTTAAACTCTAATTGGGTATGATTTCCATTCATATAGAAGGTGAAATAGGTGTCATACTTTGCTGTAAACTGCATTGTTTACTACGCTATGTACCACACAATTGTATTTCTTTGATTTGTGACTGGTCTTGCTGCGCAGTGATTTCAAAAAATCGAAGGCCACGGAAAAAATAAAGCAAAAATGTGCAGTAAAAAAAAAGAGAAGAGAGGTAAACAGAAGTGAGAAAGAACATCAAAGGTCTTATGTCGACATTGACATTTAGGAAACACTAAAAGAATAAAAAGACCACCTCCGACACTTGTACAACTCAGCAACATTATGTATAATGTACTAATTGAGACTTTATTTTTTAAAGGGTTTCTTTGGGAGGGATTTTTGTTATGCTGCTGGCACTTCTGCTAATAATAATGGTGTATTATAAAGTTGCAATAAGCAACTACGTTGCAGAAAGCAAAACATAGTTTTATGAATTTTTACTCCCAGAAGAGCGGGACTTACAAATTTAAATGAATATTCGAGGACTTGACATCCATAAGACACAGAATTGCGCCTTCAATTTTTTAATATGGTACTGATTAAAGACACGTTTAAGCTGTGTCTTCGGTTTGACCGGTGATAAGTTAGACACATGAAAGAGCCAGAGAGACACAATGCCATGATACGATCGGGTCCGTCTGCTTGCTAAATTTAAGGTTATTGGGTCTCTTTTTGACGTGGTGTGTAACCTATGGCCTATCAACAGACATAAATGAAGTGATGCAAAGATATCATGTTACGCACATGGATGGAATCAGCATTTGACACAGAGTTGAATGGTAATTTTTTTAAAGGGTAAAGGAATGAAATCCATCTTCATTCAATGCATACCTTCCATAGTTTACTACAGTCACACAAAAGTGAATTTGGGAAACGCCAAATTTTGTCGATTTTTCATGCATATTTTTTTTTAAAAACGCCATTTCTCTTCCTAATTGCAAAATAAAAAACACCATGACATCAAAAGATTCAACAACTAACACACGTCCTAAGGAGTCGGGTTTAACTTCTGAAAGTAAACTTTGGGTGTTTACTGGTTTCATACGTATGGATTAAGTCAAAGTGAAATTTCAAGGACCGTAAAGCTATATACGTCTACTGTTCACAATATTGTGAAAAGAGTTAAGGCAACCGGTGATTCTCTACCTAGAAAAGCTCCTGGAGCACCTAAAAGAATAAATGGGAGATCCCAAAGAGTTTTGGAACGTGTCATAAGAAGCAAACCAACTGTCAGGAATAATGATCTAAAACTGGAGTTGGGTAGAGCTGACATAAACGTGTGTAGAGCGACGGTAATATCGTCTTTAAAGGATATGGGTTTTGGATCTTACTTTGCTGCCCATAAGCCACGTTTAGCACAAAAACACAAAGACAGAAGGCTTCGTTAGGCCCGTAGTCATGACAATTGGACAAAGGAGCAGTGGGAAAGCGTTGTTTGGTCTGATGAGTCTCGTTTCTCCGTAACAGGATCCGACGGAGGCGCCGGAGTAATTAGAAAATTTGGGGAAAGGTATCAGAAAAGAAATTTTATTCCAACAACAAAGTGGGGTGGAGGTAGTGTAATGATCTGGGGGTACTTTTACAAAGGGGGACTGGGCCCTTTAACCGTAATTGATGGCACGGTAAATCAAGAAGAATATATAAATATTTTGGCTGGTAATTTTCATGCCTGGTTCAAGGAATTGCCAGAAAAGGAGGATAGAGACTTTATTCTACAAGAAGACGGGGCTTCATGCCTTACTGGGGCCTACGCACGGTGTGGAAACAGACCCTTCAGATTGCGGGGTTTGAGTACTGGCCTGCTCAAAGTCCAGACTTAAACCCAATTGAGCATCTCTGGTGGGCCTTAAAACTTCGGATGGCCGAAAGAAGATCCAATGTAAAGAATGTGAAAGATTCGAGAGCTGTGATAGAGGAAGAATGGGAGAAAATGGACATTTCGCTTACCTATCGTTCAGTGGAAAGTAGGACGAGTCGATGTCAGGCAGTGATTGATGCTCAAGAAGGCCCCACCGAATATTGAATATATTTTTTTTATTTTATTTTCGTATGCCTTTTATGTTTATATATTACTATTTAAAGTTTTACATTGATTCATTTAAATTTGATCGAGAATTATATCATTGAAAACAATTTATTATTTTTTTAAAAATTGTGAGCTTTAAGAGAGGAACGCCCAAAAAAAAATCTAAGGAGTAAGCTGTTTGTGTTATTGTTACTCTCATAGCGTATTACCCATCACATCATAGTCATATTGTTTGATTTGTAGCTTGGAGGGCTTTTTACAAAGATCCTTAAGTATACTATGTCTGTTCCTGACATTTTTACTTTTGAAGCTACACATATCGATATCTCCGGTTTCACTTAATTCTTTTTTAATTCATGTAAATTAGGATTAAAGAATCTTAAAATGAGAGGTTTATATTTAAAACATGCTCATTATTAACTTGTGCTTAAAGGCGGCTTTTTTTCATTGATCTTAGGTTTTGTCACTTGCGATCGTAACATGCCCATGATTCCAATACCATCCGCTTGGATTTAAAAACATTAGCTGACTCTTTTTTTTAGCAGTAGGACGGTGTAACCAGTTGCATGAATAGAGACATTTTTATCGTAGGTGTTACCGAATCTCGCCTATTCTCATATGTTACGTGCAATGCGTTTAGTTAATATAGCTCTCAATTGTACGAATACACTAACTGTCCGCCAAGATGTGCTACATTCATTGCTTTTGACACGATCGTTCTGAAAAGCGTTGTTTTAAAATCTGGGTTTCACAATTTGGATTATTGATCGGAAAGACCTATCGATAAAATATAATTAAAAGGGGTTTCTATGTACTAATAAACCGTTTCTTGTGTTTGCAGTACCTGGAACAAAGTTTGAGAACTTCAATAAACGGATTATTAGCAAGTGAATGAACTTTGACATATTATATGTGGGGCGTATGGTTAGAGTAACGTTTTTGATCAGTTTACATACATTCCAGAAAATTAGCTAGTAGAATATGAGGAGAACTGAAAACTATTCTCATAACATTGTTATTTTTTATAAAAAAGTAAGATGAGAGATGATTTCTTTTTGTAAGATTATATTTGTCTAAATGGGAAAAAATGACTGTGTTATAATATATAGTTAAAAGTGTAAAGTGTTAAGTATAGCATTTGATAACCTCTTATTGAAACAATGATGGTGATAGCTGAAAATTTTAGACAGGGTAACCGTTTTTTTTTTTTTATGGAAATATCTGACATAATTGGACATAGACTGTACATGTGACAAACATGCTAATGTGGTTCTCTCGATATCTTTGTGGGACTATAATATTGTGTAAGGTTTTACATGTATACGTTTATACATATTGTCATTAATCATGTTGGACATCATATCTTAAACTAGTAATGAGCAAGTTTACAACAACAAAAAAACTCAATGTATGTTTTTACAATTTTGGTTATTCCCAAACGTGTAACACCAAACCAAAGATCAGACACTGGTACAGAAGCTGAAAAAAAAAGTCGGTAAAAACAGGCTTTTAAATTAGCACAACAATCAATAAACATGCAAAATGTAATCATCTAACATCAGTTCTTTTATATAGAAAACAAATGTATAATCATCTGTAAACGAACAAGATGTTTATCGTCATTTCAATTTTTTTACATCAATTCGGAAGCAAATCACTGCCGCCAGATAGGATGTTACTTTTTACTTATAACAGAAAGAGTAGTAGGAGAGGCAGAAGGATAAAAGCCAAGTTTTGACTTGAAAGATACAAGATTTACCTCATCCTGTCAGCAGCAGGAGAAAATTGCTCGAATAAAAGGCTATAAATGGCAAAAGGTGCGGAACCCATAACAATTCCAGCAAAAGAATTGGATAAAGTCTTAAGATAATATTGGTCCAAAATCAATATTTTCACCATAATCAACAAACACCCTATGTCCTTATTATTATGAAAAAAAATAAAGCATGTCTTGTATATGCAAGTACATATCTATGCACCTTAAAATGATTCTCACCTCTCAAAGACATTAAAAAAATATCATTAGTCCCAAACTTTTTTTAAAAAAACTATTTTATATTGACAAAGCCTTTAGTCATAATACTATGAATAAGGCTTTTAAAAGTAACTTCGTGTTTATTTATTCGATTACTACAGAGAATAATACATTGGTATTAATTGCCTGTAAGCTTTGACATAGATCAAGACAGAATAATTTAACAGTGGATAATAACACTGGTAGGGCAGCCAATCTTCTCTACTTCAGAACCAGGCTTAACTTCAGGAATGATTGCACAAGAGACAGCAGCGACGTAGGCCAAGACCAAGATAAGAGTTCCCTTAAGCATATTAATATAAAATAAAATAAAGATATCCTCTTTTCTTTCAAAAAAAGGCGTCTTTTTATATTAACATTGAAAGTAGGTAGCCTGTCCTTTTGGTCGTACCGCACACATAAGATGACGAGATGTAACCACAAAACTTAGCTTGGGTATCTTTGCTAATATAGAAATAACCGATGCATTTGGGATTGTACTTGGAACTTTTAAAAAGTGTGAGATTGTGTATAGTCTGATGTCTCTGTCGTACTAAACATTGTGTAAGGTATTACGTGATGAATATTTCTGCATAATATGACATAGCATTATCCAAAAGCTTATTCTTAGCATGCTTTAAAGTAGAGGAGAAGAAAATTGAACAAAATAAGCTTAGCTCTATCATTTGCATTTGTTAACAAAATACAGCATCTAGAATTTTACGTGTTTGTTATTGTCCGCTTTTCAAAAATGCTAAGCAATATTAAAGTATTACAGAAGCCGAAGAATAACTATTCACGCGAAAGCAATTATTTGTAGCACACACTACTTAATATTTCCGAGTCACTGACCGTGTTATACAAAAAACATGAGCAGCTTTTCAAGTGCGGTATATGTCGTGATCCTTAATATATAACTCTATCCATACTTCTTCAATCTTCCATTTGATAATCCTAAATATGATTCTTATTAATACTTTATATTAAATACTGATCATTCACTTTATGTACAGGCTTGATCTCAAATCATCCTTTATACAAGTATAAGAGATACATTTAGATAATAGCATAAATATGAAAACATATGAAGGTTACATTAGCCACATGTGCTGCAGCTATCTTCATTAAGAAATAAAATTGACTCTGAATATTGGGCTACAAGTCATACGCAGTTTGAGGATGACTGTTATTGACATCTGATTATGGCCTCTCTGTACGGGATCATTACATCCGAGTACCATCTGGATAAATCTACCCACAATCATCATCAGCCTGTCTGTTATTTAGGTCTGAAATAAATGTGTATATAAAGACCCCGTTTATTTGCTTAATGAAAAGCCTTAGTAATTTTTTGAAAGATTGATAATTTTCTTGTTTTTATTTTATGAATCTTTATCAATTTTCATAGTATACACCTTTCGCCAAAACGATATCGCACTCAAGCTGTCGCACTTTTTTTTTAATATAATAACGCCGTATAAATTTAGAAAAGAGTATCGCACTTCAGAGAAAAAAGATGTCGCATTAAATAAAATAAAAGATGACACTCTATTAAAAAAAAATTGTGTCGCATTTTTCAAGGGAAAAAGTGTCAATTGTTTTTTCAATCCATACAATCAATAAAATACAGTTTTTCAGGCTGGATGATTTCCTATTTTTTTTTTTTAGGCACTTTGGTTTTTATTTTAAACAGAAATTTGGATAACTCAAAATGTTCTTGGTAACTCTTTTGGGTGTAGGCAATTTTGTAGGACATTTTTGCACGACTTGTTTGTACACAGTATGCTCATGGTGTCTGCCATCAGTGGATTCGCATCCAAACAGATTATTTTTAAGTACAACACCATATCACTTTTGCGATAGTGACCTGTATGATGCAGTATGAGAAGAACCGCATATTCTGGAAGAAGTATAGAATGAACTGACAATAGCAAAGTCATGATGATACGTTAACGCTTGTAGTTAGATTTACTCAACCGGCTTTTTTCAAGTTGAGTTTGGATAGGATAAAACTGGATTTATGTCTTTCCTTTAATAATGTGGGTAGGGTCTGCCCACATCGATAATATAATGTAGTATTACTCAAAAAGACAATCACTCTTTATTAAGCGCTGACAGAAGAAAAATATTTGGGCATAGATTCCCAAACGGATTCAGGTTTCAACCAGTATACGAATTGACTCTGGATTCTATTTTTCTCTTCAGGCACTTGACTTAAATATCTATCGAGACCCTTTTCCTTACGCATAAAAAAGGTATCTGTGTTTCGTAATCTTGTGGCAGGACAAAAATCATTTTTACCATCACCCGTGTAAGCTATTTTTTGGATATCATGGCCCTGTTGTTTGTATCGCTTTAACAGGGCATCCATCTCTTGTCCTTTGCAAATATTGACTGAGCATGGATTTGTACAATTATGAGGCGTCTCTGTTGCCAAAACATGACGACGGATTCGAAGTCTACCTTGCTCATCCGTATAGCTTGGATTGGTGATAATTTCTGTTACACAATCTTGAACACCATAAGCCTAAACGTACGTTAAAAATAATGCCTGAGAAAAATAAAGACAAATTTGACGTTACTTTTAAAATTGTGTCTATATAAAAGGTGTTGGCGTCTGACATGAGAATCACATGAACATTCTTTTTCTTTAAATCTAACAAAACATTTCGCATTTCAAAGGACTTGATTTGACCATTAGATTGCAGGTCTCGTTCATTCTTATATGCAACTTACAAATGGAATGTCCTTTAAAGCAGCAACAATATCGTCTCTAGTAAAACCCTTATCTTGAAGTCTACACAGAGCGAAATCCCTAGTATATTACATAAGACTTTGAACATGATATCTATTTCTTCTTGCTTACATTAAATCCGTCCATTGCCAATCCTGTCGTCTTTTTTCACGGACTTCTTCCCAAACCTCTGGAGAGAGAGAGTGGATTGTCCAGTAATCACTATCCTCTTCAATAAGAGACCTTTTACCCGCATCAATAATGAGTAAATTTGGCGTTGATGATGGGACTTACCAATCGAAATCAAAAACAGCAATATTAGTAGGAGACATATTATCTTGGAAGAAAGCAGAAAAGCAAACTACGTCGTTCAAATTAGGCGGTTATTTATACGAAATATTTGAAAGCCAGAGTATTTAAGTTTTTTTTTTTTTTTTTTCCCCCAATTGCATACCCCTTTGTCCAACCAAAACTTCACACTGTTTATCGTGTCAATATTTTGTGGTTGAAAATGTCTCTACGTCGTAGTACTCGGAAGACGACCGAAATAGTCAAATCAGAACTCAAGCGATCTCATGACGACACTGTTATTAAAACCGAATTACAAAAGACCATTACGACAAAAGTCAAGAAGGTTAAGAAAGAAATTAAAATAGAAGACGAACCCCTGCATCAGCAGCCTCAAGAACAACAAAAGGCACCCAAAAATTGGAAAATCGTCTATGATACACTAGAAGCTTATCGTGAAATAAACAAAGCAGCCGTGGATACTATGGGCTGCGAAAGATTAGCCGATAGTAAGGCGCCAGCACATGTACAAAGGTTTCAGACACTTGTTTCGCTCATGCTATCAGCACAAACAAAGGACACCGTAACAAGTGCTGCGGTCATCAAATTGCAAAATGAACTGAAAGGTGGATTGTGCCTGGAAAGCATTCTGTCATTAGATGAAGCTGTATTGGATGATATGATTCGATCCGTTGGATTTCACACCAAAAAGGCCTCGTATATCAAAAGGACTGCGGAAATATTACGGGATCAATATAACGGTGATATTCCTGATACAATTGAAGGATTAACAAGCTTACCAGGTGTGGGGCCAAAAATGGGTTATTTGACATTACAAGTGGCTTGGAATAAAAACCTCGGTATTGGGGTTGATGTGCATGTCCATAGAATATCAAATAGGTTAGGCTGGGTAAAGACGAAGACACCCGAAGAAACTAGACTGGTAGGTTTTTGGTATAATTAAATCTCCTGTCGTCTAAAAAAAAAAGTATGTTAGAGTCTTCAATCTTGGTTACCCAAAGACAAGTGGAAAAAGATCAATCCGATTATGGTAGGTTATGGCCAGATTGTTTGTCTTCCAAGAGGTCCACTTTGTAATGCATGTCCCGTGAGTCAATATTGTCCCTCGGCTGTAATCAAAAAAATGAAAAACAAGATTTTAACCGAGTCTATTTATTTCAAGAAAGAAGAAGATACCGCTACATTGGACTGGTAACATATTAAAAATAAGACGGGAATTCCCAAGGGGAATGAAAGGAAAAAAAAAAAATAAAAAAAAATATCGATACCCAAATGACAATAAAGGACGGAAGTTTTCTCATAGTTTCTTTCTTAACATTTTCATTTTTCTTTCCGTAAAAACATGAATCCAAAAGTTGCTCAAATCATTGATTTAATTAAACAAAAAAAGGGGGAAAGAGCTGCTAGAAATAAAGCACGGAAAGCACGAACAAAGGGACCAGGTAAACCCCATCTTCAAAAGCGTGCTTTAGAGACCGATTTAAAGAAAGGTTAGTAACACACAAAAAATTCTCCTGGCTAGCAACATGTCTGATAAAAGTGTGTAGAGACAGCTCCTGAAGCACATCCTGTTCCTGACGTTGAGAAACCAATAGCGGCAGCCAGTGCATCTTCACAAGATGCGGTCTCAGCACCACCCCTCGGTGAGCAGCCTAAAGTGAATGAAAAAGACTTACACCAACAGTCTCTAGAAGAGCCTAAGCAAGACCAAGTAAAAGATATACCCAAGCAAGAAAATAAAGACCCTCGTCAGCAAGAAGGAAAGGATGCACAGCATCAAGAAGATAAGAGCTTGCATCAGCAAGGAAAAGATGATCACACGCAGGAAGCAAAGGATGCTCATCATCAAGAGAAAGATGCTCACCAGCAAGAAGCCAAGGATTTACCTCCGCAAGGAATGGACACCCACCAACCAGAAGGAAAGGATGCCCACCAACCAGAAGGAAAGGATGCCCACCAACCAGAAGGACAGGATGCCCAACAACCACAAGGAAAGGACGCCCAACAACCACAAGGAAAGGACGCCCAACAACCACAAGGAAAGGACGCCCAACAACCACAAGGAAAGGATGCCCAACAACCACAAGGAAAGAACCCACATCATGAGGATAGCATGGAAAAGGACTTGCATAAACAGTCAATAGAAAAGGACTCGGATCATCATCAGTCGGAAAATGATCATAAAAAGAAGGAAGATGGTAAGAGCGGACATGAAGACCATGAAGACAAGGACCACAAAGACAAAGACCATGAAGATCATGAAGACGATACCAAAAAGCATTCCAGTGACTATACCAAGTCAGCAACGACAAGTACGGTAGCCTACACCAGTATTACGGAGCAAATAGAAGCTGTCATTACTGATGCTGAAACCCCCACAAGTCAAGTCTTTAACGCCGCTACTACCTCGTTTTTTGAAGGTTATGGTATAGCAGCAGGCCATGCGGAAGATGAATTTGGAGGATTAGGACTGATCGGTGTATTTGAAGAAGTGGCCTCCATCGGAACTAAATCAGGCCACGATCAATTATGTTTATTAATAACGCTATTTTTAGTATCGTGGTTTGTGTTTAGACGATGATTCGGTTTACAATATATATTTTTTAAAAAAAATAATAATAAAAACTTTTTATTTATTTACATAGACTCTAATTTAATGCATGTTTGTATATATTTCTTTTAATCCCTTGAATGAGGCGGTTCTTCAATTGTCTCTTTTAAATGGGGTACGTGCCTTTCTGACATAACTGGGGTTACAGTAGTAACAGGATTATCCACTTGGTTGGGCACTTGTCTAAATTGTGCATAATTTGGAGGCACTTCACCTGAAGTGAGTGTATCCACACTATTGTCTGCCGAATAATATGCAGCTTTCGGGAATACGTTGTTTGGTGTAGCGATATCGTCATAATAACCTCCTTCATGGTGATAGTATTTTTGCCCGTCTTCCAGAGGAGGAGCTACTAAATGTCGTGGAGCGGGAACTGAAGATGATGTCATGCCACCAACACCACCGCCGCCTGCACCTTGATAATATGGATCTGTATCGTCAATATAGCCACATTGTGGTTGTCGTGCCACTCCCTTCTTCCTTCTAGATCTACGCCTTAATAAAAACACCAATGCTATTTGTATTGTCATTATTTCTCGTTCTTTTTTTTTTTTTTTTTTTTTTTTTGGGTAAGTCATCTTACCTATTAAAGCAATCAAAACAACTCCACCGACGACTCCACCAATAATTGCACCTTTGTTGATTCCAGCAGGATTCTTATTTTGGGAGGGTCTATTGTTGGATAAGGTTGATGATGACGATGTTGGTGCATTGGTAATTGTTGAATAGGACGGTATGTATGAATAAGATGTGGCGGTATGGGTATATATAACGGTGTCGGCCGCTGTGACGGTTACGTGAACAATATTCGTTTCTTGTGGTGCTTGTCGTTTACCCTTAACAATAAAAACATTTTAGCACTCACAAGATTGTTTATGTGATACGAATCTTTTTTTTTAAAAAAATATTTACCAAGTTATGCGGTAATGATGGTTTCGGTATACTAGACATATTACAAAGAACAAGAATTAAGTTTTTTTTTATTCAAAAAAATAAAATAAAAAGGGGAGTAAAGAAAGGGAAGAAAGGAGAAAAAAAAAAGAAAAGTATTTATAATTATACCTTACTGGAACCCATCATCGGAGCCAGCTTTCCGTGTCAAGTGGCAGGCCGAGGCACGCTTTCAAGTGGAGCCCGGATTACTCATAGTAGCTAAACGTATGTGTAAGCGATAAAAAAGAAAATCTCATAATCTACACTGAATTGACTAACTGTCTTTATTCATTTCGTTCCCAAAGTCTGGTTGCACCTGATTTTTTTTTTTTTTTTTTTCCAAATAAGTGTTCAAGTTCATCATTTGCCTTATTTCCACGGTCAACCTCGTTTAAATACTAAACTCGACATATTATCTTATTTTCTCATTTTACTAAATATACACATTCAATTTACCATGGAGCTGGGGACCTAATTCTGAATGAATGTACAAGTTGTTATTCAATGATCTAACGGCTGTGAATCAGGCTATGCATAATATATTAAAGGCACAGACATTACAGCTGTAGTTTTAAATGAATGGACGCATGGGACAAGGCATGACGTCGTTAACGCAACTGAAGGCAAACCAACCAAGACAAAACCGCCAATCTTGATTAAATTACTGCAAAGTTGGCCGGGAATCGACAGTCTCTGCTCTTCAGGTATTTAGAGATCAATTCGAGTGGACTTCTGGCTGCAGCTTGAATTTAGGGCCGTTCTCTTTACGGTTAAATTGGGGTCTGTGAAAGGAATTAAAGGCTAAATTTGCAAAAAAGCTTTGTGCTAATAAACGAACAAAGCAAACTTCTGATAGAGCGTACGAATACAGCTGAATCAATCAGAGCCAACATTATCCAGGACAGTTACACCAAAGATGATGTTTTAACTGGTGCGTCTAAAAAGCAAAGCTGGAAAAAAAATTGAAAGCAAATATACGATGATGCACTTTCTAAATCATATTCATCTTCACACAACCTAAAGACATCTTACTGTCGTTTACAAAAACGAAGAAAACAATTCAACATTTACTTTTTACTCATTCCTTGCTTCGGATTCACTGTACGTTATGGGTAACGTTGCATTGGCAAAAATAAAATAAAAATCTATTTTACTCCTTTAAAGATAAATATAGCTCTTGTTCAGAGTCCTTATAAATTGAGATAGAAACTGCGTGCTTTTATATCTATTTTAAGACTGGATGGTTTTCCGTGCCCAGACTTACGGTCCTTTTTTTTTCTTTTTTTGCTACATTTCTATAGTGTATACAATAAGGTAATTTATCAAACCCAAAGGATGTATTTGAGTAACTGTTTCAGGTTAAACAGCTATTTGGAAAATCACTAGTATTTTGTCCAATCAACCAAACTTTATCTTAAATTCTATTGGTTGACCCAATTGGTCCACCTGCCGCACGACCTTGCACCGCTGATTTGCACCTGCAATAAGTAAAAAATGGAAATTATTCAAACAAAAATTCTAAATTAGCAGTAATAATGTGAAATCGAGAGGCTGTGGCTATGATCTTCGGGTAAAGGAATTAAAAAAGGTTGGTGCTAACATAAGCAGAAAACTTGAAAAACCTGATAAATTTGACGGTTTAAAAAAAGCTCATATGCCTAATTAAGTAAGACGTGGTAATGAGAATGACAGCCCTTTCTTTTTTTCTTTTCTTTTTTCCTTTGCACATGTTGTATTTTCTTTTTTAAACTGCTTCCACAGTCAAAACTATTGAGTTATCAGCATCTACTTCCGCTTCCGAGTATTTTTTTATATTGTATCCGGCCATTGTCTGAAATCAATGTGGTGATTGACAGGTTAATATGGCCATTGTTTTTGTTTGTATCATTACGATCCATAACAAAGAGCTCATTTGGGACTTACATGGGCGCCGTTGTGTCCGATTTTTTATTTTCGGTGATAAAATCGCACTCATGTTTGAGCAAGCAGTAATACCCCGTTCCATTACCCCTGTACTTCAATGCTTTACTGATATTTAAGGTATCATTGATTGAACTTATGGAAATAAGCTCATTCATCATACGGAAAATTTATATTGAGCTGTCACTCTCCCTTGTTTCATCTTTTGTGATTTCCATTATGTTGCTTAGTATCTCGACTTTGCAATAATTTTACCTTGGATACAGGATACTATTTATTTGCAAGATGTCCATTATCCTGTTCAGGGGATCTCTCTCCTTCACTGAAGCTATTCGCAATACTTTTAACGCATCCTATTAGTAGTAGATTTGTGAAAAGGTATCGTCGTATCATTGATTGTCCTTCATGTCAAAATTAAAATAATGAATTATTTAGGACAAAAATATTGATTGATAATAGGAAAAAGGTAGAAAAGAAATGTTTTAATGATAATAGATAATAGGAGGCTGTAGTATAAATAATAGTAGAATGAAGCAATCAATAATGTTGTGAAGGGGGAGGGTTATAATGAGTAATGAAATAAAATGATTGTATTTTCTGTAAGGGAGAGTACTTTGGGGGGCTAAAAGATTGGTAATGAACAGTAATATATTGACATAAAAAAAGGTATATATTTTTCTTAGGAGGAATGAGATGTAATAATACGGTGAAGTTCCTAAGTATTGAAAGGTTAGCTCCAAAAGTACCAAGCCGAAATGAGAATTTCTCTTACCTTTTCCAGATCTTCTAAACTGGAAAGACTTTTTTCACTGTCCTTTTCAACTGTAAGTCTATTCGTGGATGAAAGCAGGGATGGTTTGTTTGCTGTATCGTACGTATCCAAGTACTGTGATCCATATTTGATCAGGGTGGCCATTTCTTCTCCTGAGATACTATTGGTATTGTTCTTTGCTTTGTTATCAGAGGGCAAAACTTTCTGAAGCACCAATGTGTTCGGTGCGGTCATCAATGAATATTGAGTCTTTTTATCTGAAAGGGCAGTACTCCGAAGCAATCCGTGTGGTAGATGGATGTCTACACCACATTCATTCCGAGAAACTGACATGGGTGATGGAAAATTGGAAAGAGACCTTTTAGGTTGTCGAGGGACGTTTGTTTTTTCAAATGATTCCAAAGCTGCATCAACTCGTTTCAAGATAGCTTCGGTATTACTATCCAGGCGTGTCATAACTGGATGATTACTATGTGAGTAAGGATTGCGAGGGGGGAATTTTTCAGGGAAAACCTTACTTGACGTTTGTCTATTTGCAGAAGATGAAGATGAAGATGATGTGGATGATGATAGAGAAAGAGATCTTTGGGGTGGGTCGTCTAAACTGTTATTAAAATTATGCAGTACAAAATATTTATCACTGGATTTATCTTTGCCCAAGTCTGATAGAACTTCTGATAATAATTGAGTTGCATTTAATAGTTTATCTATTATAGGAAATGGTAAATTTTACACTCAACATGATTAAAAGGACGGCGGTAGACATTATTTTTTTTTTTTTTTTTTACCTTTCCCATTTGCATTCAATATTAATCTGTATTGATGCGGTTGATCCTTATCAGATATGATGTGAAATTTAACAAGAGCAATGGATGTAAGCTCGGAGATCGTAATGCTAGCGGGAATTGCAATCAACTTGTCGATCCTTTCTAATTCTGCGCCTGATTCCTTTTTAGACTTCTTTTTGCTAAATCTTAATGCCGTCATTTTTTTGATGGCGTTCATTTTTTCAGGTACCGTATTGTTATTGGTTGTTTGGGTCATGAGAGACACTTTAATATGAACTTGTCCGCTTCTATCGTTGACACGTTTGATACGCTTATGCATAAAAAATTGAAGTGAGGAATCACCAATGGAAGAAATGGATGAAGATCTTCGCTTTTTCTTTCTAGAAACGTAATCGCCATTGGTATTTGCCAATTGTCTGAATTGAGTTAATGAAGGCATGGGTGTAGTGAGATGAGCGGTTAAAGATTCATATATAGCAAAGGGTTTATCTTGCGGGTCCAAGGTAATTTCATCACCGTCTCTTGTTTTTACAGTTAAATAATATTCAACACAGCTATGGTGACCATGGTGACGACCGTTCTTGGTTTCAATTTGGGTAATATGAAATTTCTCCATGGCATTTAATAACAATTCAGCCACACTGGTGGATTCATTGACACGTAATGAATGATATGAAGCACCGACGTCTACATTACCAGCAAATACACGTAATACCTTTGAATTAATGTCAGGTACATCTTGAACAGCAGCACGTGATTGTTCTGCAGTATTGTTGATGTTCTCCTTTTGTTGAACTTCACATTCATTATTTTTAGATTCAATAATCTCAATTGATTTAATTTGATTGTCTTGCAAAGGTTTGTCATCATCGTCATCATTATCATCATTGATATTGACGCTAGGGCTGAGCACTTTCTCTTCCTCTTCATCTTCCAGCATTTCTTCATCCCAAACCTCATACGCCTCATCTTCGATATCTTCTTCGTTATCCCCCATCAATAAAACATGAAGCTGTACGTTCAATGAAGTTGATAAGTTTACTTTTCTTGAATGTGATGCTTTTGTATTCTCTGACTTGTTTATATAATGTGTAGCTTGTTCAATTGAGGTAAGCTGTTTATATATAACATAATAATCATTCAATAAATATTTACTATAAACACTATTAGACTAACCTCGACGTTACGATGCTTATTTAATCTTGCGAGTCGTTCGAAAGGTGTTTCAATGTTCTCTGCCGGTATATATCCAACCTCGCAGGTCTTTAGGTCTCTAATTAACCACCAATATGAATTGGAGTCGTCTAGTAGAGTGAGCGCGTCACCTTTCTTTACCGAGGCTTGGCCATCGACTGTTGCTTCGAATGTATGAAGTGTGTAAACAAGGTCAAAATTGATATTTTCATCAGGAATACTGGGTGAAGACGTAAAATCCGATCCTTCCTCCTCCTCTTCCTCCTCTTCTTCTTCCTCCTCGTCCTCTTCCTCAATAAGTCTCTGCTTTGATATCTGGCTCTCCTCGTCGCCATCTTCTTCTCTAATTGCCATCTCTGGTGAAGGTGACCACTTCCTTTGCACACGATCGGTGGTATTAATGACTAGATTCCTTGACATTTATAACGGTTGTCCTTTAATCGGTATTGTAAATAAGGTATCGTAAAAAAAGAAAGAAAAATTAAAGGAAAGGGAAAAAAAAAAGATGTAGGTCCAATTGGTCGGCTTTTTAAACGACAATCTTTCGCACACAAAACCAAAAATAAAAAGGGATCAAATTTGATGAGTACCACAAAAGACGTCAGAGGCTTTGAGTTAGGGGTTTATAGTTTACTTTAGTTTTTGTTTGTTTTTCTAGCAAAGATCCCTTTTTTTTACTGTGCAATTACAATTTCATCTATGGCTGATAGATTTTTAATGCTAACTATGTAAACACTTGTCAATTGGCTTTTTTTTTACGCTTCGGTTTTGGGATTCATTGTTTCCTCCGTTATGTTACACAAACATTATCTTGAAGCTAATCCGTTGTTATTCGAGAAAGTGTACTATATTAAGTCATATTGACTCCTTATTTATACAATAACATTCAGGTACAACAATATCGCTGGAACATCAATTCACGGGAAACATGTTCAGTAAACAGCTGCTATTGTTAAAATTGTACGTCATTTGTGAGATTTACAAAAGAAGTCGCTGCAGCAAAACGCAATGATCATTCGTCTTTTTATGATGACTTATGTAACTATCTCTCTTTCTTATATATTTGGCCATTTTTTCATGTTGTCAGGAACATATGATGTGAAATGCATATGATTTATTCCTCATGATTGTGATTGGCAGTACATGATTATATTAAAACATTTATTTATTCCTAACTGTTTTTTCAAGCAGTTTTCCGTTAAATATGCTGACGCATAGATTACAGAATACGGATGTATCAATAGGAGAAACTTCTTTTTATAAACTTTGCAAAGCACAAGGAAACCATCTTTATATAGTAGATAGAAGATTTGTTATTACAAAACACATGTGAGACGTTGTATAATAAAACTCGATTCAAGTAACCTGATTAAAATTTCTGCCCAAACCTCTTTTGCTGCAAACAAATTCTGCATTAGTTCGACTATTGCAGTTATTTAAAAGTCCCTGGCTGAAGATGTGCTGGCAAATAAAATATCCTTTTTTTTTGTCATTGTCAGATACAAGTCGGATTATGCAAGCGCTTGGAATATTTTAGACGAAACGGTCTTTCAGGTGACACTGCAAATCTTTAAATCTGGCGGCTTTAACAGTCGATGGACTCCCTGATGTAACCATTTAGAGAATACGACGGCAAAATCAAACTGATCTGCAACCAACAGTAAGAGTTTCAAGGTTGGTTACTAAGGACACTATCATTGACGATTTTTTACCAATAAATACAGATCAAAACCCTGTCTTAAAATCATCGCCTTTGAGAAAGAAAAGAATGTCTGTTGTTGCATTGTCCTCGAGTGTGCTGTTAATTTTACAAGCCTGTCTACAGTTAGAGGTAAGACACAAAAATGATACAGCAATCAACTGGGATATATAGTTTTACAACGAAAACCATCAAAGCCAAGTAAAAAAATCAAGGGGGAAAAGATAATTGCACTTAACGATTTTGACCTGCACAATAGTTACAAGTTCGCGTTTTTTTTTTTTTTTTTGTAACGCTTTAATTCATCGAAGCCGAACTTCTTGTCATCGTTGAAGAAACCTTTGTTCTAATCCAATAACGATGCTCAAAGTAACAGTGGTTTGTAAAAGATAAAAATCTTTCTTTCTTTTGAGCGGGGCAAAGTTACAAGGTGACATGCTTGAGGCCATTTATTCTTGGTCCTCTGCTGCTAAGAACGCACGAGTGCCAAGGCGATATTAGTTACCAGTTTAAGGATATGTAAAATTTTTGGCTTGAGAAAATCTATCCAGGATGTCAGTGACTAAAATTTAGAAAAAAAGAGCGATCAAAAGAAGGTTCTTTTCAAAGCCCATAAAAAAAAAAGTTATTTAAGACCGGAACCAGTAGAATCTCGGTTAAACTCTATTTCTTCTCTTTCTTTCTGTGTGTGTGTTTTTTTTATACATAGGAATAAATTTAGCCCTATTAACTTGTGTGAATCATAATGTCTCCACCATTGGAAACGCATCAAAAGACAGGGTCTATTGGGGTGGATAATGAGCTTTCGTTATTATCCTCACCGAAACCTCAAAGCGACCAAGCCATGGATCTCTTTTTAAATCATGTAGCAGAATACAATGCACAGCAACTCTCTTTTGATCAACAGCAACAACAACAACAACAACAACAGCAACAACAGCAACAACAACAGCAACAAGAAGCCAGTAGTTCAACCATGGGTAAATATAGAACAACTTTTATCATCATTTTATTAAGTAATGTAAATAGGTATGGACCCAGCGCAAGTATTAGCAGCACAACAGAAAGTGAAGGAAGAACCCGTTTCTCTTGAAGTTCCCAAGGATGAACAAAAGAAGGGCAAACAAAAGTCAAAAGACAATGGTCATTCCTTACTTCATGTAAGATTTTTTTTTTGTTTGTTTGTAGAAATAGACACTAGCTTCGGTATTAAGCTTTTTTTTGTAGGTTTTCACCAATCCATTGTTACATGCTATTCCTATATTGGCTAGAAATTTCTTGAACTTTGAGGATTTCTTGGCCCAAACATCACTTCCTGGGTAAGACTATGTACAATCGACAAAGTTGTCTTGATTACTAATAGTTCTGTATCTTAGTCAAAGTTTATTGGGACCTGGAGAAGTGGAACTTGAACAAGAATCGGAATTCATGTCTCCGCCAATGTAAGGATTTATTTATACGTTTAAAGTTCACAATTGTTAATCTATCCAAAAAAAAAAAAAAAAGTTCAAAGAGTGACAGCCCATGGCACATCCGAGTATTGGGCTTACCACATACAGGTGCCAAATCCCGAGTAGAAACGCAGATAAAGATATGCTTGCAATTGGTCGATGTTGCAGGGGATATGGCAACTACTTGGTCACATTTAAAGCTTCCCGAACATCTTGTTGCGAAAGATAAATTAAAGCGTAAAAACCAAAAGTATGGTTCAGATGAAAAGGCTTCACTTACAGATGCCCAAGTTTTGACTTTGGAAGCAGCTGTCGTCTGTGATGGTCAGCAAGATAATGAAATCATCATGTGCACAAGTTGTGTTCATCGAGAGGTAATGTGCATTCTATATCTGACATAAGACAAGAATTCTCATTCTCTTTTTTATTTGTAGCGTAAGCGCTTAAAAAGAAAAAGGGACAATAAGGTGGCTAGAGCAGCTAATAAGGAAGGCGGGGCAGCTAAACTAGCTGCATTATTCGCTAATGATTTACCCGACCTTAGCAACGAAAACATTATGGCGGAGGAACGTAGAAGGATCTTGCTTTTTAACTGTAATGAATATATCGAATTTAATAACGGTGAAGCGACGCTGCCTACGAGAGTAACATGTTATTGCCGTCATCATAGCGAAAAAACCGGCTTCCGGTAAAAAAAAAATCTTTTACTTTTTGGTCACATATTCATGCTTACTCAGTCTAAACATCACTTTTATAGGGTTGTATTTACAGTTAGAGATAATATGAATCATGTGATTGCTACAGGACGTTCACCACCCATTATGATAACAGACGATCATAAGAGTTCCAAGATGCAACAAACCGCGGCTAGAAAAAGGTCACGTGCAGACTTTGATGTATCAGCAACTGAAAGTGATGCACCATCCACCTCCAGACGAAAAGCCGTTAATATGGAGATGGAGACCGATTCCGGTGTATCTAGTCCTATTGCATCTACACCAGCAACACCTTCTTCCCAAATCGATGATATACCAGAAAGTCCCCCAAAGACTGAAATTACTACTACATCTAATATTACAAATAGCACGACAGTGGAGAAGCAGCACCCATTGGCATCCGACAATAACGATCATTTTATATCACAGTTGCAGCAACATCAGAGTTCCTTTGTTTCGCAAGGGGAGCTTTTTGACTTTTTAAACTCTACCGATCTCATGCTGACGCCACAGACGGAACAACCGCTACAACAGCAACCACAACAGCAGCTACAACAACTACAGCAGCTACAACAACTACAGCAGCAACATCAACAACATCAACAACAACAACAGCAACAACAGCAACAGCAACAGCAACAGCAACAACAACAGCAACAACAGCAACAGCAACAACAACAACAACAACAACAACAACAACAACAACAACAACAACAACAACAACAACAACAACAACAACAACAACAACAACAACAACAACAACAACAACAACAACAACAACAACAACAACAACAACAACAACAACAACAACAACAACAACAACAACAACAACAACAACAACAACAACAACAACAACAACAACAACAACAACAACAACAACAACAACAACAACAACAACAACAACAACAACAACAACAACAACAACAACAACAACAACAACAGCAGCAGCAGCAGCAACAACAGCAGCAACAGCAACAACAACCATCACAAGCATTACACCAACAACAACAGCATCAACCTTTACCATTAGTACATCCTGATCATCAACAACAACAGATATTGTCACAATTCACCCAAAACCCAATGAGAAGAAATAACATGTCTTGTGCTCAACAGCAACAAACGAACGTATACACTAAATTGCAAGAAAGAAATGCCATGGATAAAACACCCAATTTACCTAGACTACATCGACTCATACCATCGGAAGGACCTATTTATGGTGGATCCGAGGTAACTGTATTAGGCTCAAATTTTTATGAAGGTCTGACTTGTTTATTTGGTGAAAATCCAGCTATTCCCACACATTGCTGGAGTACAAACACATTGCTATGTATACTACCACCTGCTGTCACTGCCGGTCCTGTAGTTGTTTCATTTAAGGAACATCCACTGATGTTGGAAGGACAGGATGTGGTATTATTTACGTATTTCGATGAGAGTGACAGAGCCTTAATGGAACTTGCACTTCAAGTGGTTGGATTAAAGACGATGGGAAAAGTAGAAGATGCCAGGCAGATCGCAATGCGTATTGTTCAAGGGGATAATTCGGACCGTAAAGATAATGGCGGATACAGCAATACGAATAATGGCTATCGATATAAGCTTTCGACATTAGCAGCCACGGCAGTTTATGACAATGCACGTAAATTATTTCTATCTCGTCTTGAGGAACTTATTATGACATCCATGATTGCAATACAAAACATAAACGATTATGATTACTTATCTGTCCATAATCGAAATGGGCATGATTTATTACACTTGGCAACGATTTGTGGATATAGTGGACTAGTTGAGACACTCGTGAAATTGAATTGTGATGTAGATCAGGTGGATAAAAATGGATTTACAGCACTTCATTTTGCAAGCTGGACTGGCAAATATGAGATTGTACAATTATTGATTACACGCAGCAATTTAAAGATTACAAACCGTGCGGGAAAGACAGCAGAGAGATTAGCTATAGAAGCAGGACATAAATCTATTGTGCAGCTTTTTAGAAAGACACATCGACCCATCACCAGTAAAAATGTTCGGATACCACTGACTGATTTCATTCCAACCGATGTTGTAAGTTTAGCAACCTCGCTATTACCAAGAAGGATATCAAATGCACTGTCCATTCTTTACACATTTACCTCTACTACCAAACGTGCTCAAAGAGTCGTTCATTCCGCTGGACAAGTTTATAATTTCATGCTTGATCCTTTTTAAATAAAAAACCCCACATATACATATATAACCCATCCATACACGTGATTTTGATCTTTCTCTCACTCTCGTTCGTTTTGTTTGTCTCCGCCGTCCATATATATCTGGCGCGTTTTTTCCTTTTCTTTCTTTTTTTTTCCATATAAAAAAATATAACATGCTCGTTACTGTGACAACCGATGGTGAAGAAATCTACAATTTAGATATCGATAATCAAATGGCTGTTGAGGACTTGAAGGCTCTTTTGGAAGCAGAGGTTCGACAAGGAACGAAAAAGGAATATTGACGTGCGAGTACTTATTTCTTCTCTTTTCTAGTCTGGCGTTTCTCCTCAATCGCAACATCTTTTTTATCACGGTCAGGAATTAAAAGAGTTGAAAAAAACTTTGGAAGAATACCAAGTTGGTTCAAACGAGATTATCCACATGCAACAGCAACGCCAACAACAACCAGGTGCCTCAAGGTAATATCATGATATATATGTATGATTGTCAAGTGAGGCTGATAAAATGTAATATAGTGCTGGTCATCCTGATCTAGATGTTATGCGTCAACATGTTGTGAATGATCCCCGTCTTCTTCAGCAGTTGGAAAGTGTATGTACGCAGCAAATTTTTTGTTTTTCTTTGTTCTCACTTTTTTTTTTTTTTTTTTTTTTTTTTTTTTTTTTGATAGACCAACCCAGAATTGGCTCGTGCAGCCCTTCATGATCCTGCAAAATTTACGGCGATGGTTCAACAAATCGAACAGACAAGACGGTCTGCTGAGATGCAAAAAGCCCAAATCGTAAATGTAGACCTGCTTTCTCTGTCAGAAAATAATTATTAACTTTGTTATGTGATAGGCCGCAAATGATGATCCGTTTGACGTGGAGGCGCAAAAGAGAATTGAAGATGCCATTAAACAAGAAAATATTGCTGCAAACTTGGAAGCAGCAATGGAATATAACCCTGAATCGTTTGCAAGAGTAATTGTATATCAATGGATTGATATATATTCATTTACTGATATCTTGATTATGATAGGTTACGCGTTTGTATATAAACGTCGAAATTAATAACAAGAACCTTGTAGCACTTGTTGATTCTGGAGCACAAAGCACCGTTAGTAAGTATCTTTTTTTTTTTTTTTTATGTGTGTACTAATGAACTCCTTTTTTTCTTTTATACATATTATAGTCAGTCCCGAAACAGCTGAGTCGTGTGGTCTGATGAGACTTTTAGATACACGTTTTAACGGTGTTGCCAAGGGGGTTGGTACCGCAAAAATCCTTGGTCGAATCCACAGTGCCCAAATGCGACTTTCCAAAAACTTTTTCTTGTCTTGTTCATTCATTGTTGTTGAAGGAAAAGGGTCGGAATTGCTCTTTGGTCTCGATATGCTGAAGAAACATAGAGCGTGCATTGATCTACGTAAAAATGCATTGACTTTTGATAGTGAGGATATCCCGTTTTTGGCAGAGCACGAATTACCTGAAAAGCAAAGGAGGATGGAAGTAAGCACAGGAATTCATTGTGTTTTCATTATTATAAAAAAAAAAAAATGCTAAGAATTTTATTAGATCCATGGTAGTGACGAAGTGGAAATAACAAACGAGACCAAAACTATTGTACCTCAAGTTGCAGAATCATCTGCAAGTCAACAGCAAAATAGCACAACACAACCACAGGGTAAAAGGAATTATGCAACCATTAAATCGAAATAAAGATTCATCTTTTTAAGTAGGTTATCCCGAAAAGGACGTCAAGTTACTTACAGATATGGGTGTTAGTCGTGAGGTAAAATAAGGATAAATCAAAGAAAGTAAGAAAGCATAATACTTAAGTTTTCGTTTAGGAGGCATTACATGCCTTAGAAATGGCTGGAGGTAATCCAGATTTAGCAGCCAGTTTACTATTCTAAACTTAGTGCACGTGCGACCCCAAACGCCGAATACTGTTTACTTGTGTCCCATATTTGGTCTTTTTTTGCTCCCACATAAAAAAAGCTTTTTTGTTTCATTTCTCCCTTTTCTTTTTCTCTCTTTCTGTTTTTTTTTATTTATTTGGCAAATATAAAATGGTAAACACTTATTTCTAAATTTATAAACAAAAATTTATGTTATTTTATGTGTAGAATACTGCTAGTCATTCGACAGATCCAGAGGTCTATTATACCAAGCAAGAGCGTATTGGTAACTAGATCTTGTCTTTTGTCTTAAAATACTTTACTTAACAAGCTTTTTATTATAGGTAAGGGTTCGTTCGGTGAAGTATTTAAAGGGTAAAGAATTATAAAACTCCCTCTCTATATCTATTCTAACGCGTCTACTGCAATACAAAGACTCGATCGAAGAACAAATAAACCAGTTGCCATCAAAATTATTGACCTGGAAAGTGCTGAGGATGAAATTGATGATATTCAACAAGAAATTGCTATTCTTTCCCAATTAGACTCACCCTTTGTTACCAAGTAAGCACTTAAAAAAAGTCAATAATGGAATTCCCCTTTAAAGGTAACCTTTTTTTTTTCATTTTTGTCTCCTTAAATTACAGGTACCATGGATCATATCTTAAGGGAACAGGTTTATGGATCATCATGGAATACTGTTCAGGAGGATCATGTAGTGATTTAGTATGTATTCTTCTTTACAATTATTGTTTGTTTTACTAACATAATGACAGATGAAAATGGGGACTATCCGAGAAGAGTACATAGCAATTATCATTAAAGAATTATTAAAGGGTTTGGATTATCTTCATAATGAAGGGAAACTGCACAGAGGTAAAGCCCATTATTTTTACTTATAAATATTTATTCTTAACCCTGATTGATTACGTAGACATTAAAGGTAAACCACACCTTCCACTCTATCATAATACAGCGAATATCTTATACGTATTTAAATAGCTGCCAATATTTTATTAAGCGCCTCCGGTGAGGTCAAATTGGCGGATTTTGGTGTGTCGGGACAAGTAAAAAAAATACATATATGGTAATCTAAAAACAACAATTTAATTTTTTCTTTTCAATTCTCAGATCACTGCCACATTGACCAAAAAAAATACATTTGTCGGCACACCAGTAAGTATTTAATGTATATGGGGCAATAAACTCTTAAGCATAACACTTTCTTCATAGTTTTGGATGGCTCCCGAAGTTATTAAACAATCTGGATACGATTATAAGGCTGATATTTGGTCTCTTGGTATCACCGCTATAGAACTCGCCAATGGGGAACCACCCTATGCTAAGATGCACCCAATGAAAGTATTATTCCATATACCCAAAAATGAGCCTCCAACTCTTGGTCCTCCTCACAGTAAAGCATTCCGTGATTTTGTTAGCATGTGCTTACAGACGAGTCCTGCAAACGTAAGTATTGTTAACGCCTCGATTGTTTCTCGTTTTTGCATCCTAAATATATCCAACAGAGACCTACAGCCAAAGATCTATTAAAGCACAAATTTGTCAAGAGTAGTAAGAAGGTCGCCTATTTGACGGAATTGATTGAAGGACATGAACGTTGGGTGAATATAAACGGACGTGACAACGATTCTTCCGACGAGGAGAACAAGTACGTATAAGAAAAGGTCTGGGTATATATAATAACTGACAAAAAAAAAAGTGTCGAATCAGACGATGAAGATACATGGGACTTTGGTACTATTAAGCAGGCAGCTTCGCCACAGCCAAAACCTGTCGTTCAAATGCAAAGTTCTGCCAGTCAATATTCAGTTAACAGCTTTACAACAGAAAAATTTCAACAAACTCCGTCACCTACCTCTCAACAATTACCAAGATCAGTTAGCAGAAACCAAGTTAATCCACAATCGCACCCATCTCCTCCTAATTCTAGAGTTAACGAAGTGACTGTAAGTGTCTTATTAATTTTAGATGTGTGTATATTTATCATCTATCTATGTGTTAACACCTTATTATAGACAAAGATGCAAAATACAGGATTTCGGCATAGTACCAGTGAGTACGAAGACGTCGGTCAAAGTACCGTCCGAGCTACAGAGATTGGTGCATATCCTCGGTCCAATAAGCGAAGCAGTATGATTCAGCAACCCGTGGTAGCAAACCCACTTCCTCCTTTACCAAACAAATCACCATCATCCAGAAGTATCAGTACAGTAGCATCTAAAAATTTTAGCAACAACGATACGGCATTTTTAGAGATGATTTTACCCATGATTGATAAAGTAAGTAAAACAGGCACGATCTATTTCTTCTTTCTTTTTAATATCTTCTTTTTTTTTTTTCTCAAAGCTTCAGAAAAATTGTAAAAATCATAAGAGTTTGGCTGCAGTGGAGTCTCTACAAAAATCACTTGTTTCGGTTGAGCGTGAACTTCCGGGTACCATAAAGTGTCTCTTTGAAGACGTTGCTGACATGTTGTAAATTTGAATATAAATAAAAGCCGAAAATGCAAGATTAGTTATTTTGTTGTGCGTTTTTCTCATGTCTAAATGTAATGATTTACTTGTTACTAAGATGGATATGATATACAGTCGGTACTGCATTATCGGTACCTTAAATTCGGATAATTGAAAAATGTTTTCAGACAGCAACAGACAGGTTAATAAAAAAAAGTCCAGATAAAAAATTCTAAGGACCTATTCCAATGGACTTGATACGACATTAATTCTGAGCGTGAAAGTATTGACGGGAGACCGCTCTTTCTTATTATGTCGTTTTTTTATGTATATCGTTGACCTGGACTACTCAAATAGAAATTATGGAGACTTGAAAACTGTTTTTAATCAAATTCGCAGTGTATTGAGCATTATATAGATGTGTATACAATCTTAGCTCGTTATCTCCCCAAAAAAAAAGTACTTGCTTTTCTAGCTCAAATACTTGCCATTTATTCTTAAAGATTCAAAATTTAAACGTGGTCTATAAACTTCCAGACTGTAATGGTTGCCTTTTTTTAAAGAATACGTCTGGCCTAATCTTTATTCTTCAGAATTGTATACATCAGAATATATGCCTTGTCCAACATAAATTTTAATTGACAGGCTTTAACTTTTTGTGAGGACAACTTTTATAAGTTTCTCTTGCTTTCATTTCATTCAAATAGACTTTTGATAAACCTTGTTCTGTATTCTGCTGAGAGAAGAGTTTTTATTCTATAGTACAACATCAGAAAAAGAGTATCAGTTTTAATAGCGCATGCTATTTATTTTGGTTTTAAATTCTCCGGTTAGGGGGTAAACCAAGAGATCCGATAAAAGTAATTAAGGAAAAGGAATTAGCAAGAAGAACAAAGGGAAAAAATTTGATAAGTCAAACGAAGACAAATTCTCCACATGGGGTAAAAAGGGCAGTAAGAGTAAAAGAATCCTGGGTTGCAGGAATCCTGTTTCACGTTGTTACTGGCTTGTTTAAGTGAAAAGCTGTTACGTGAAATAAAGATAAAGAGTAAGATAAAGTTCTTAAAAAGTGAGCACCAGATTATAAGTTGCCAACTAAGATAAATAAAATATAAAGATATAAAAGGGAAATGCTACGACGAATCAGATATAAATGTCTTCGAAGGAGTTTAGTAAAATACAACTGGTAAGACTATTCAGTGCTGATTTACAAGATGGGCGTTTGTACAATTATAGTAGTTATATATATTTATAATGAAACCAGGCTTATATAAATAAGACTAAATCAGATTATAGTAGAGATCAAACTAAAGATTTTATTATATAATTTTATGTTCCTTTTATCAGAAAAGGACAGAAAAGCTGTCAGAAAAATATAGGGATCTGGAGTCAAAAGGACCAACAGAAGAAGTAAAGGATGGTGTTACAACGTTAAGGAATTACTGCAGTGACGAATTCAGGTGAGATGTGGTATTTAACAAAACACCGCAGGAAGTTATTGAAATAAAACTATATTTTTATTTTAGATTAAATAGAATAAAGAAAGTCTGCTGCGATAAAACAATTGATCATCTTTATATTGGGCAACTTCCTCTGGTAATTGTATTGAGTCAACCTTTCTGGTCCTTTAATAAATCTATATTCAGTTTCTAGCCTTCAAATTAAATAAATTATACTTATTAGAATTGATTTCAATTCGTGTCTCCCTGGATCAATAGATCTAAAAAATTCTGATCGTTGTGTTTTAAATTACAGAAAATGTCGTATTTGGGTACGATTCACTTGAGAATAAATAAGCAAATCGTTTCAATAAATAAATTATGAAGTTAAAACAACCTTGATGTTGCACATCAGCAGAGTTATTGTAGTCTCTTTTTATGTCGAATGAAGACAAACTTTTTTCTCACTATTTCTGAAATGTATTATTTTTTGTCAAATACCACAGAAAACCAGTAAAAAGCGTGTAACAATTGCTGTCAAAAGATTTATAATGTTATCTATTTATGCTGAAGTAAATCATATCCATTTACGACATGAGCATCAGCGTTATGCTGCTTCAATCACCTTAGGAATATTTATTGTAAATAGCAAGAAACAAAAATAATATCTCTGTCATATTATCCTTGGGAGACCATCTAGAGACCATTTACATGACTCAGGACTTGACAGTCTCTATATTACAGACAACATAAGTGATGACATCTTTACCCAAATACTTCTGGTATGCGGTCTGCAGACTCATTTATAGCGCTCGAGATTACCTGGTATGGGATTTAAAATAAAGAATCGAATGAAAAATAATATATGAGCGTGCAGTGAGTACTATATTGGAAAATTATAGAATCTATCTATAATAATAAAAATAGATTATAGCTTTGAATGATATTAGTGACGGAATCATTTTAATGAAGAATTCTAAAGAGTAGTAGCATGCAACTAAATCTATTATTTGATGATTTATGAAAGATGTCATACTCAAGTATAATACATATATTATTAATATGTTCAGCAAAAAAAAATATGAAGTTATATAGAACTCAAAGTCGACTTAAAGCATAGTAAGGGCTAATTTAAGGAATTCTATTAATTTTTGGAGTTTTTTTTTATTAAAAAAAAAGGGGATCAAAAGACGATCAAAGGATTGGCAGGGAGGAGAGTTTAGGGGAAAACAAAGGAAAGAGGGGAAAAGGATAGCGTAAGTTTGGTTATATCACTATTGATAAAATCCAAAAAAAAACACCCGGGTTTAAGAACTTTAGATAAAACATACCAAACTCTGACTCGTCGTAACAATGTTAAGTGAAGCATTTTACGCAGCTCCCTGAATAACTACAGGTAAGCTATGAGTACGGCTTGTAAACTGTTCCCACTACTTACAATAGAATCTATATTTGGTTCTTTACATCATCTGGTTTAGTCTTATTTTACGGAACCATATTTTTTGATTATATACAATTACTATAGTTGTATGAATCCCCTTTTTAGATCAGCCTTAAATGGTTTTTCAGGTCATATTTCACTGTACTCCTTCGAGGATACTTATATCTGATTCCTCTACAGTTTCGTTTTTATATATAATACTGTTTAATTATCAGCTTATAATATGATACGCACTTATTACTAACTTTTAGCCTAATCATTATCTTGATTTCACGTTTCCGCTTTTCACCAAAATTTGCCAGTAGCAATGGATGAAGCAATGAATACGTATAGGATAATTTTTTTTTTTTTTGAAATCAATTCTAGCGAGTATACTTCATGAAATAAAATATAAAAAAGTGAATATAGATTAGTGTTCAAATTTTTCAATTTTGCACTGGTGCGAACAATGCTGGTGCCGAGTTTTCTTACTCTAGCATGCGCCAGTATTTTTTTGGATTCGAGCGAGCGTCGAGTGGGCATCGAACGTAGCTCGCTCGTATATAAAATTGAAAGTGGTCACTCTAAATTTCAAGGCTGTAGAAAGACGGGTAATGACATTTCCTCTTAACAATACTTTTAACATCATTATTCTTTCTGCTCTTTAATTACTAATTTTAATAGTTCAGGTGTAGATCAACAAATGCATTTAAAAAATTTAAACTTCTCAAAAAATGATACAAATTTGAGATAAAGCTGATTAAGCCAGAAAATTTTCACTAGTTATATCTAGTAAAAACTATTGATAAGCATTCTTGTTTATGTAAAAACCAACTCGTTTAGACTATGCTCTATGTATTACAATTTGCCCCATAATTTTTTTTATCGTATACCGTTAACTACCTCTTAAATTTACTCTTGTTATTTTGTATTTTACAAATACTCTTATTCCGATGATCTTAAATCTTTGTCTTTGAATATACGTTGACGTGCCATTTGTGTACCATAAACTCGAACGAGCTTGAGTATTTGTTTGAACAATCCAGCTGAGCTCACAGAAACTGGAGCGAGCCCAGTCTCCAAAAAAAGCATTCGAGTGAGTTTCAACTAAAACACGATGAAGTTCGCCCAATTGTTTCGGTCTCCATTCCGAACACTAAATTGATACCAAGGGCAGATATCCGGTATCAGGAATATATATTAAAGCAGTAGAGTTATTTGGTTTATATTTTACCTTAAATAGAGAAGTATTTCTATATCCTCACTTTACCGTACTATCTTATCAAACATTACACTAAGATAAAATAGCTACGATACAATGGGTTATTTTATGTACGAGTATTGATTCTCAAGATATTACATATAATATCAGACTGAACTCTTTACAACTTTAATTTAGACAAAACCCATTCACTGTTACAGTGCGGATTTTTTATACATATCTTTAACTTCAAAAATTTAAATTGTACACTCGAACCAACTTATTTTCTACATTGTTAATAATTTTAACATTAGGGACACTCAAATAATTTCCAGCTTCCAGCTTCCTTCAATTTTTAGACAAATTTAATTGTGTCGTATTTGGGTATGATTTACTTGAGAATAAACAAATAAATCGAATAAATAATAAAAACATGAAATAAAAACATCCTTTAATGTTGAGTAACAGCATACACCTGTATACTGCTACACATCGACTCCTACTATGAGTACATATTTCTATATAAAAAGATTGCATGATTGGCTAAAAATCGATATACGAATGACAGTTGGATACAGAATGCTATACCACTGAGTTACGATATCACCGATCGGGAAGAGAATCTTCTCCGATCAAATCAAGAATTATAAGAAAGAGAAACTTAATATTAATAGTTCTCTCAATGGATTAGCTACCCATAGAGAATAGAACAGCTATTTCTATAAATGGTTCATTTACTTATATCTTGATAAAACACAACTTATACGACTGTAAGTGTATAAGAGAAGTAGTGCATGGAATATTTGGATGCCTATTTTCTACAACTAGATATACAAACATCGATAAGATGTTCTATATTTAGGATCACATATTTAACCATGTCTTAGATAAAAATAATCAACAGAATGGATAAACGATCAGACATAACTACATGTTCTACCGCAGCCAATTAAACATAAAAACCTTATGCATCTTTTAACAAGCTACCGTTACACGATATCTTACTGGTATTCTGTATTTTAAACAGAACAATAAGAGTGTCCCAGATCGGTTGATTCAGGGCGACGTTACTTGAAATCAATTCTAACGAGTAGAATTCATTTAATGTAAGGCGGGAAACTGAGTATAGATTTATTACAAGACCAGAAAGGTTGACTCAACACAACTACCAGGGGACGTTGTTCAATATAAAAAGGATCAATTATTTCATCGCAGCAGAGTTCTTTTTAGTCTATTTTTACCTAAATAAAAATATACGTTTTATCTCATTACTTTACCGTACTATTTTGTCAAATACCACAAATTGGCTGATTATTTTTGCTTATTTCTTAATTTTGCTTGAGCGAAAAGTGCTCCAGGAACTAAACTCATTTCCAATTTTTTTTTTCGTGTCCAATAATATTCCTACTGTCCTTCAATATAGGCACCTCAATAATTCATTACATCATGTCTAGTTCATCCTCTGAATATATTTTATTCTGGCCAGAAACCTGGAGTATAAAAGTCGATTTCAAAAAAAAAAAAAGGTTCCCAAGTTAATAGTTTTTTATAAAAATGTTTATTCGACATTGGACGAAGAAAAAATTGCTGGAAGCTGGAATTTATTTGAGCGTCCTTATTGTGTGATGCAATAGCTTACAACCTTTTGGCAATTATATTATTATTTATCGTTCATCTGTTTGATCAAGGACATCCTTACCGATCCTTTTTGTAACTGTTTTATTAAAACCTCTTTTTATCATTTTTACTTAGCTTGCTCGTTATCATATATATTTATCAATTATTTAAATAAAACAAGGTGGTGCTCACGAGGAACTGAATAGTCTATCAATTACTCTATTATTCTTATTCTCTCATTTTGTCTTTATCAATAAAATACCAACCAGATTGTATCATAAAGTTGCATTTACCATATTTGACTTTATAGGATTTGTTGTATCGCAGATGTATTAAATCATTGAAACAATAGAAATCCAATATTAGATCTCAGTAGACAGACTGGAGATCGTAATTGTGGAAAGATTGCTATGAACGAATAAGAATACATGGATAAATATTTATTCAATTCAAATGGATAAACGATTGAATAGTAAATCCCGATTGGATCTACTATTAGTTTAGACACAGCTTCGTAAAAGTATAAATACGAGCCCATTCAACTCTTAATAAAAGGTTATTTTTACTTTGATTATTTTATAGTCTCATTTGATATCTACGATATTACAGGATTCTATCAATTAGAAAATGTCGGGCCGGTACCACTGTTTATACAGAGGTGGAATCGATGGACTAAGCCCGCAAGAAGATTTAAGCCGACTATACCTAGAAGGTTAAAGCGGGTGAAGAAGGATGGCGCATCAGAGCATTGTTGCTCAAATTGTATTCTGTATTTTTTAGTTTTACATGATGTTGATACAATGTGGTTAGCGATTGTGATGTTTTATTGGTTGAGGTTTTGATTTAGATAGAGCAAGAATATAAATAAAGATTTATATTACAGTTCTTAAGTGAGCACCGCGTTGTTTTATATAAATATTTGATAGATATATATGGTAACGAACCAGTAAAGATAAACAGAATAAAAAGTTTTGAAATAGAGATACAGAGAAAAGAAAAGAGACTAGGCTTCGATTTTCTAGGGAGACAGACAGATAATAAGCCAATTTATATGATAGATATAAGTTGTGACAGGCAAGATATAGTAAGAGTTTATAAGAATAATATAGATAAAAAGCTGAATGATTTATTTATGATTGATAATTATTTGAGCTTTTATAGCTTTGCTCTGTTAGAAGGATCGGTAACGATACCCTGAATAAAACGGGTAGTTGATAAAAATAATAATACTAGTTCGATAAAAAAATTGGGTTAAAATATAATGGGAAAATATAAAGTTCGTTGCAACACAATGCTAGATAAATTGTCTGATTGAAGTTCTGGGTTAAAATCGAGAAATTGATATTTGAAAATTCGCATTGAAACAGTATCAATGCAGGACATGTTTTTTCTCGCATAAAATAATATTGGCCACACGAAACTCAATTGACAAAAAACCCTGACGAAGTTAAACTCAACTTTTTAAAATAATTATGAATATGTCAGATCAATCTTTCAATTAAACGATAACTCTTCTACTGCTCTACTAAAATATCTATAACTAAGCTTACAGTGCTTCCACCCCCAATTTACCGATTTTTTGAAAACTCTGCCCACCTTTGCGAATAATTTTGGTCACTTGTGAGAGGTCAAATTGACCAAAAATGGGAATTATTTTGACCTGACATTTGAAGTTAGTTTGCCCAGACTTTTGAAAGTAAATTGACAAATAAATTGACCACTTTTTTTGGTCCATTTTACCTTGGCGGCTCCACCCCCAAAGTTCGTTTTCCAATTTTATTAATTCGCTTTTTGATTGGTCAAAGTTCGTTTTTGTAAATCATCCAAATTCGATTTGGCAACACCAAGTGTTACGTCATAAATTTGAAAAGTCACAAGTTTCCACCAAAAAAAAACCCCCCAGGGTGTTTCGGTTTCGTTCAGGTTTCGTTCAGGTTTTGGTTTCGTTCAGATTTCGGTTTAAAATGAGTTTATTCGTTCTTCCCAAGTCGTTGCGTCCTGGAACAGATTTGATGTCTAAAGCCATCATCCACGATCCTACAATCATCAACATTATTAGAACCACTCTGTCAAATATACAAAATGATTACCTAGTAGGGAATCCTGAGTGGGACAATGGCTCTCGCTCAGATGTTGTCCTAGAAGCAAAGTCATCAGTATTGAACCTTCCCCCAATAATCATAGAAGTTCAGCATACGGTCAACAGCTTGTTTATGAAGAGAGTCATAAATTACAGTCTTGAAGCTTTTAATAGACATAAATTGGACCCTATTGTTCTAATCATATGTACTGATACCTTATCTGATTCTGTTGCCAAAGACGTAAAGACCAGCGATATCCCTGCTTGCTATGACTTCCCTTCTACAGTTTGGGCTTGTAATTGCCTGATTTCATGTAATAGACGCGTCCTAGAGTACACTGATACCATGCCTTTGAATTAGTGTTCGGAATGAAGATCGGAACTCTCGAGCGAGCTTCGATCGTGTTCCAGTCGAAGCTCGCTCGAATGCGTTTTTTTGCAGCTCGAGCTCGCTCGAAGTTTCTTAAGCTCGGCTCGGTTGCAAATACGATAGCTCGAACTCGCTCG